>BGPR01009585.1:0-31376 GCA_013235015.1 Araneus ventricosus
ATTAACTTATTTTATGCCAGTGAGGCCATCTGCTTATGAATTTAAGAAGAAATCGTTAAAAAAATTTATATTTATAATAATGAATTCTAAAAACTAAAACGTAGAAAATAATTAAAATAAAAAATACTTTTTAGTACACTAATGAAACATTCTTTTTAAAAACAGTTCTTATTCTTTTCTTAATTTAGAACACTTGTAAATTTGGGAGATGGAAGTTACATTACGAGTTCTTTTAAATTTATCGGATAATATACCATGTTTAGAAAAAGGAATAAAATCTAATGAAAAATTTATTTTCCCATAAATTTTAGGAAAATATTATCTGAAACTTAAACTATCCAAAATATTAGTCATGTGGCAAGGAGGATGGAGGAAAAAAGTGCTTAGTAATATTTAAGAAAAATGTGTAAAGAATTTTTGGAAATTTTTAATTTTCAAGGATTAAAAATAAATCGATTAAAGGCGATACTAAAATGATGAGATAATTATGGGAGGCAGAAGACGGTAATGATGGCGAGGTGAAAACACTCAGAGAAAAAGCTTGTCCCTCAGGGACCGAACCCCGGGACACTGAATTGCAAGCGCAATGCCTTGACAACTGTACTATTGGAACACATGGCTGGAAGGTGAAACAGGGATTTTTATTTCAACTGTTATTTCTATCGTAGTTTGGAATTTTAAAGATTGCTGAATTTTAGATTGCGGGGAAGATTTGATAAAATTTATTTGCAAGTTTTTGATTTAATCTTTTTTTTTTTTTCAGAAAAACCCATGTCGCTGACTTAAATTATTTTGACTTTAACCTGAACGTTCTCTGGCTCTCATAAGCCATCTTTCATTTCTAACTGATCTCTTTTGAATCATTTCATCCAAAGTTTCATTTTATTGTAAGAAATATTGTGAACTCTACGTCTTAAACTCATTTTTTGCAAGTAAAAGTTATTTTAAACCTCATCGATTATGGTAACAGGCTATTCCTATGAAGTTATGCCTAACATGGCAGAGGCTTCCAGTTTTGTTTTGTAAATGATCGTTGCCATCGGTAAAAGAGAAATTGACCCCTATTTTCCGTCACATACTTTTCAGCCTTAGCATTTTATATATATAGATGATCAAAATTAAATAAAGGAGGGATTATATTTATCCCCTTCAGGACGGATGCCCGCTGAAGGAAGCATGCCCACAGGATGGAAGCAGACAAGCTCCGACAGTGCCCGCCAGCCGAAGCATTCTCTCCTGCTAAGCCTAACACGCATTAAATTTTGTAAAAAAAAAAAGAGCGTGTTATATAATAATGCATAAAAAGTGCAATTTACATAGAAATGAAACCATTTTTAAATATGTGGTAAAAGATGTTATATTCTATTCAAAATAAAAAACTTTAATTAAAATACTTGATTTTTAATAATAAAAAATAAAAACGAAGTTCATTTCACTATAATTGAAAGTACCTAAATTAACATTAGATTACTGATGCAAAATATGAAAACATAGGAAAAAATAAATATTTACATTTAATATTATAAAATACTTCAAGAAAATTTTAATAATTAACACTTCAAAGCCTTATAAAAATCTTCTATTTTAGTACTCTACTGATATGACGGAATTGGAACCGATATATTAGTACTATCCTCTTTTAATTGAAAATCTGAATATTGAGAACTATCTGAAGAACTCCTAATAATTTATTGTTTTGTCATTATAATTGTAAAAATTCATAGAAGGGTCATTTAAAAATTTGCATATTCCCTCCTCGGAAAGATAACACGTTCTTTTACCCATAACTGCAGAAATAAAACCGAGAAGCATAAAACCCTCGACAGAATATCTTCCATAAAATCCCAACCCAAGCGAGATGAAAAATTATAAACAAACAATCCAAAATGAGTTAACGAGCTCTTTAACATATGCTTCTCTTTACACTTGTTAACACGTTTCTGTTTATACTCCCGATAATCCAATGATTCACAAACACGTGATCGACTACAATCTGACCACGGAGAAAGAAATATTAATGTACAGGACCAATCTTTTGAAAGAGACATGGAATAGTAACACCATCTGATAGAAAACATTTTGTTCCAAAAGCCTAACGTATATATGGAACATTCGGATCACAGAGTCAATTTCGCGTAATGCACGGGTGCAGCGCTTGGCCCTGAGGAGAATCTAGAGCAAACACACATATGTGGTGCTCGTCCTGAAGGGGTTATACCTTAAAAAAATTAGAGAGTGTTGCAGGGCATATGCATAAGAAAATTCTGTTTTAAATATTAACATGTCCATACAGCTCATAATGCCATTTTGCTTCAAAATGTTTGATTCACAATTTCCAAACATCCAGTAATATCACAATCATACTCAAGAGTTCATAATTAGCAACTTTATCTTCCAAATCCCACTTTTAACTGCAGGCGAAAAAAATTAGGAGGTGGGTATCTTGGCACAGATCTTCACATTTACTTTGATTACATCATTTTAAAAGTTTTTCATTCAAATATCCTAAATCTTTATAACAGCATGTTTAATAAGCCTTTTGAAATAATCACAAAAATTCCAAAAAAACTGTGGAAATGAAAAATAGTATGCAAAAGAAAAAATTTTTCTTACTAGAGCAGGAGACTATTAAAAAATTCTAATATAAATTCAACTTAATATGATGAAGAGATGCAAGATTAGTGTAATCAAACACATCTCCTAAAGTTCTATATCTGTTGCCTAAATTTTAAAATTATATCCTCCCATGACATTTAATTTGCATATTGAATATTGTATTTTTACCTTAAATCATAGCTTATTTTAAGTATACTTTGGGGACCTGAAAATGTCTGATGACTCAGGTTATGAATTATAAAATTTTTTTCAAATTCTGCTTTGTATTCATGTTATGGTTATTTTTTTCTAGTTACAAATGAAAAAAATTTCTAATAGTTTGAAGCAGAAATGAAAGTTGTTTATTCCTTGTTTTGTGGTTTTTACCACTCTACTCCACCCCCAACCTTTTTTTTTTTTTTTTTTTTTCAAAATTTAATTTTTTTTTTTTTTTTTTTTAATTTTTTTAACCTTAAAAACCCCCCCCAATTTTTTTTTTTTTTTTTTTTTTTGATGAGCCAACATTCATTCTTTTATGGTTAAACCTTTTAAACCTTAACACAGATAAGTGGTTAATTTTTAAGATGATGAAAATAACAGATTGAAATTTCTTCAATAAGCTAAGTACATGGGAACTTATACCTTCATCAAACAATTTGAAAAAATATCAGCAACCAAGAGTCAAACTTTAATTTAAAAATTTAAACCTATATCTGTTGGGCTTAAGTATATATTAATTGAAATATATTGTCTCAGAAATAAAAAATGGAAACCATATGTAAACAATGTCATCAAACTAAAACTGAGAAGGAGAGGGAAAAAACAATTCAAAAACACTGAGCAAATGAAATTTCATTTCTACTTACAAAGTAGCATGTTTTAAACACAGAAATGTAAAAGAAGGGAGAAAGGAGAAATAAAATAGGGAAGGAATAGAGCAAATAAATAAGTTTTAAATAAATTGCAGGATGGTGAGAGTACAAAACAAGAACATTTTTTTTAAATGTATAATATACTTGCAAGCAAATTTAACCCTTCCATCATTTATAAACAATATACAGCAACAAACAAAACAGAATATATAAGTACTCAGCTGAAATCAAGAAAGAATTTTATAAAACTGTAAAAGTAAACAGCAATTTATATTTATATACAAAGCTACTCACTGTCCACTTGGTTGGCAACTTCCGTGATAAATCAGATTCTGTTTTCCCTACTTCACCATCTGATTTGTCTATTTCCATTGGAGTTTGATGAGGACTATCTGATGAAGGTTCAGAATTATCTTCCTCTGTTTTATTAGAAATTGTTGATTCATCTTCAGGTGCTGAAGCATTTTCCTCAGCTGGGGTAGCATTTGTGTCCTCATCTTCAACAAGTGACTGAATAAACAGTTTAGAATATTATCAATTATAAAAGTTCCAAGAATGATATAAAATGCAAGCAATTTTTTAAATAAATGATATAACTACATAAAACATAAGCAGATTATTAATTATTAGAAGACAGTGAATCTTACTTCCAAATAAAAATAATTTGAAATTTTTAATCAATATAAACATCAAAAAAGAATAAAGGAAATAAGTAGATTTATTGAGTGTAAGAGCAGTTCTTTAGATGTTTTCCAGTTTTCTTAGGAGTTTTGAAAAAAAATATTAATATTAATTTTGCTTTCTTCTTATAATTTCATTTCTTTCAGTGAATTAAATAAGTTACTTTTTAAAAATATTTTAAAGATAATTTCTTTACTTCTCACAATTGCAATTCTTTATAAAATTGATTTAATTAAAACAGTTACTATTTTTATGGCTCATAAATTGAAGAATTTCGGTACAGCTAAATTAAAAGACTGATATTTTATTTAACATGCATCACTTTTTTCATGCATGCAAACTTGAGACCAGTATGTAACATTTACTAACCTAAAGTCCTCAATACTATAATCTGATAAATGAGGGAATTACAGTTCTTTGAAGGAGTATTATAATAATTAGAAAAGTAGATAGTTAAATACTCACTCCAACTGTGAATACCATAATTCATACTAACAATCTAACAGCACATAAAACATAAAAGATTTAACAACAAGTTATGAGTGAGAGATGAATGGATAAAAATGCCTGTTTGTTTTATTATACTGTATTCAATATATTTACCTGTTTTCGCAAGCCTTTTCTCCCTCTAAACATTTTTCTTTTACGACCTGGACCACCTACAATAGAACATTTTCTTAATGAATTCAATAACCCTATCCCAATGAAATAGGTTTTTAGATGATAAAATCAGAGTAATCACGACAAAACTAATTTATTCAAGGTTATAATAAAAGATGCATATTATATAAAAATTTATATACAATAGGGATGAGACAATATTTTAAATATACTTATTCCAAACTAAAATAAAATAAAAAGATTCCACTTTAGATATGGGGAAAACATAATCAAGAATTCTGAGCTTTTTGCAAATTAGAAGAAACATACCCTAAACCTAAATACTGGAAATAATTAATAAATTTCTTAATCCATTTTTGTCAGGCTTCTACAAATATTCTTAGTTAAGCTACTAATCCAAAAATAATAATTTAGAGAAAATAATGGTCTTTTGAAACAAAGAATTGTTATAAAAATGATTAATGAAAAATAAAAGCAAAGGTTTGAAAAAAAAAAACACCTTAGTTTTAGATAGGATGGATATGATATTGGGGTTTATTGGCGCAAGAGACAAATTTGGTTATACAACACCAAACATATGGTTAATGTCCAGGCACATCATAGCATATTAAATTTAGGTTAACATTTTAACAGATATCCAAGTTACTCATGTAGACAAAAATATTTTAAAAGAAATTAAAATGAAGGAATACAAGATTAAAAGATGAAGTCAATCATATGTGTTTTATAACACCAATTGACTAAGGGAAACAAAAGACATTCAGATGAAAATAACTTTTCTCTGCCCCAAGTCTTTACTGGATAAAACTGTAACATCAAAAAAATAACTGACATTCAAAAAGTTTAAAAAAATTGGACATTTGATTAAAATATGAATGATTGAATAAAATGTGTGGAATGAAGTGCATGTTGGTCAGGTTTTACCGAAAAGTATTAAAGGTGCCTATGAGTAAAACATGTGTGCCAAATGAGGAGACGAATTAACCCGTTAAAGCTCGGCATTCTATTTATAGGACAGTTACTTTTCACTTCCGTTGAAAAACCAAATAAATTACATTGTTGTTTAAAAATAGTTTTCTACTGATTTGTTAATATTTTTTCTAAAAAAAACATCCAAAGTGCCGGCCCCCCTCCAGGGTGCATTGTATTTCACAACTTACTTAATCTTGGTGTTTTCAAACAGAATTTAATAGAAATTTATTGAATCTATGCTTCAAATTAATTTGGGTGTTAATAATTATTAAGACATTCTTTTGCTGGACTGGAACACCAGCTCACTGTGTGGTTTTTAAGGAACGTAATTTGTTATTTTCCTGTAAGTCCCACAGTCATTACCACATTTTATAAATATGATTTCCGATGGAACATTTAACATCAGACAAAAAGACTGCTCTATTAAGAGGGGCTGATACAGATTTAGCAGCAGAATCTGCCAAGTTATTGCCCTTCATGCGCATGTGGTTTGGAACCTAACAAAATAATGCTTGTCTAGAAAACGCTTTGTTGAAAAACACAGTTTACAACTATTTTATTTTTGAAATGCAAGCATGTTAAACTTAAATAAGTATGGTCCAAATAGTCCTTCTTAATAGTTTTAAGTTTATGCAGGTCACATATAAAAGATGGGGAGAAATTCCAATAGCCTCCAACTTTTAGAGAAAAGTGGATCTATCTCAATCCCCCCCACCCCCCCAAAAAAAAGCTTGATATAAAAAATTGCAAGGGTAAGATATTTTTCTTCCTGACATTTAGTATCCATTTTTAGCTCCAAGTGTAAGTGATCTGATCATGATGCAGGAATATTTCTAAATATGGAAATCATTTCAAATGAGAATTTTCATAAAATATTTTCTGAGGACCAAGAGAATGAACACTAAGAATTATACCACGAACATTTTCACTGAAATCTATAACAATAAAGAACAGCCAAGAGCTATTTGGCAAGACCAGGTATTGTAAGAGGCTAATATCAAATAGTAAGGAAACAGCTCTTATTATTAAGGGATAATTAAGAAAATGCTCAATTGGTATTTCAAACATTATTTCAGAAATGAAAATCGTGCTTAAAACAATTTAAACAAAATAACTTCATGATATTGACAGTCTCATGGAAAGGGGGCGGGGGGGGGGGGGGCAGAACCTTAAAAATAAGAATATATTTTGTACTTTAATAACACAAAAGGGGGAACAAATAAAAAGAACAGACCTGACAAATTTATAATCAGACAAATACCAATTAATTTCAGATATCTAAAATCTACATAAATTACCAGATTTGATTGTACTTACTTGTTAAAATGCACACTAACAAGATAAATAACAAGTATATCAAATTATTTTTTAAATTTCAGTTGCAAACATTTTGTGCCATACAAAGCATGCGGTTAAATACAAGTTAATTTCAAAGTAAAGGAATATAGTTCTTTTCAATTAATATAGATAGCACATCCAGTTTGTATTGCATTCAACAGATTTTCAACCCAAACTTTAATTAATAAATAAAAAGGGCTATTAGTATTAGAGATTGTGCATGCTCAAAGATAGACATATAGACTTGTTTTTATAAACGAGAAAGTCTGTTAGTAAAAATATCAAAAACATGAAAAAGTAAATAAAATGTTTGTGGCTTTCTTCAACAATCCAAGTACATACGAGAGAAAAGGAACAGCTTTACCACAGGAATTTAAGGGCTATGTAATTTGCATGTTTTCCAACTGATTTAAAAAAAACTTTTACTTTCATCCAGTTGATGCACTTTGATTGCCAATTCAAAATGCACAGCTTCTTTCAAATTGAAGAGTAGGGAAACTTATGGTGAAATATTTTATTATACCTGAACCCACATGTTCTTGAATTGCTGAAGGTGGCATTCCTACATGTTTGGAAGAGCGCTTATTGAATCTTTTAGCACAGGAATTGGTGCAAAAACGTTTTGAACGTTTGAATTTGGATTTGGGACCTAACTTTCCACAACATTCACACTTTGCCAATTCCACATTACCTCGAGGTCTGTGAGCTTTCATTTTCTTTTCTGGACTGGGAACTGGAAAGCAAAAGGAAACAAATGAATAATGAGCATAAACATGAAAAGAACATGAACAGTAATATAAGTACTTCATTTTTCAAAAATGGGATAAAAACTTATTTTTCTACTGAGGAATGTTGAAGATTTATATGAGGAAGTGACTATTTTGCAAGTCTCAATACTTTCCCATCCTAAAAAGGATTGTAAGGAGAAAATTTAAATGTTCACCTTTTCAGAGGCACATCAGGCCCTTGGTTTATTCTATAGTTCAACAATATGTTCATGCCGAAAGAACATATAGTCCAAAAATATGTTCATTCATATATGGCTTACTGTGTTAATGATTAGCCTGGAAAGTGAAAATATTTGCAGATGGATTGACCAGCCAGATCTCCCAAGTTAAACCATACTGAAAACGTCAGGAACATTCTTAGGAGAACAATTGCAGCTCACCATCTCCCGCCAAGGACCAACCTGATGCATAAAACCACTGCTTCCCTGATGGGATGAATTGCGATGCTTTCCAATGTCCTTTCTAGTATAATGTTCCATGGCCAAAACTGCATGACAATGAGAAAGAACCATGTGCTTTATTATAATCATTTTATGTTGAACTTTGCAACATGGGTTTTGGACATTTCTGGACTAATGAGACTTACTGATAATCATAAGTGCATTTCACTACTGTTGTAGAATACAGTATTTTTACCAATCTAATTGTTGATCCATAACAAATTTAGTATAAAGAGTCTTTCAAGATTTATAGAAACTCAACAAAATAAGCAAATTCTCAGTTTTGAATACTAATGTGGTAGAAAAAAGCATTTTCATTTGAGATCCAACTAGATTAATTTAAGGAATAAAACTTAAAAACTATGTACCAACATTTCTTTCAAACATTATCAAAATACTAACTAAAAGGGTGGGAATTATTTGCACTTTAATTTGGATCAAATTCACTTTGATAAAAATATTTTGCACTCGTAACAAATATACTGCACGCGAAAAAAAATTATTCCACTAGAATTAAATTTATTCAGCATGAAAAAAAAATATTTGAACTTTGAACAAATATGATGCACTGAAGAAAAAATATTATCACTTGCATTAATTACTTTCCACTATAAAACGGATGTTTCCACGTTGAATAAGATAAACAAACTCAGTTTTTGCAGTCGTGCAATATTGCATTAGTTGGAGTGTTGCCAATAGGGAGGATCATCCTTGTTTATGGGGATTTACTACCTCAGAAGGGAAAAAGTCCTCGAATAAGCTAAAACCGGTAATTTTATCCTCCAAATTAGCAACACTGGTAAATTTATAACATGGCTGTGCGCCGTACATTGCCGCGACTTGTGCGTGTGCAGTGTGCATCGTTTCTTCTCTACAGGGATGTAGTGGAGCTGGAACGCCGTTCTGGCACCGCTTTTTTACTTTCTTGTATACGAAGTATACAAAGAGAAAGTATTGTAATCGTCAAAAAATTCAAACTCGAGATTTTGACGAATCTCCACGTTTCAGACCTCTCCGAGTCCGAAAAACACAATTTTGGAAGTATGTCTGTATGTGTGTGTGTGTCTGTCTGTGAACACGATAACGCGAAAACTATTAGAGCTACGGGGGTGAAATTTGGTATGTGGTCTGTAAACATAATTTGTAGGTTTCTATCAACTTTTGGACAAAATCCGTCAACGGGAAGTTTGTCTTTCTGTATGTTCGAGGTCATGCGAACGCCATAACTCAAAAACTTGAAAAGCCAGATGGATAAAATTTGGTACACAGCTTTATCGTCACGAATGTAGGTCCATATAAAATTTTGGGCCAAATCCGTCAAAGGTCTGAATGTCTGTCGGTCTGTATAATAGCATACTTGTTCAACTCCATGCGCATGCGTAAATACCTGTGCAAAGAAGGGATACTCCGAAAACTTGGCAGTTTGCCAAAAACCAATTCTGGCGGCGAGATTTTGTAAGGTAGCAAACATTTAGGGAGTCTCGTTTTACTTGCGTATTGGAAGCAATCTCTGCGCATGCGCAAGCTATTCTGTTTTCTTCTCCGCACGCGGAACTTGCATTGCTCGAGTTTGATAAAAAAAATAAATATTGCGAAGTTTTAATACATACGCATCTTTTTGAATATGATTATTCACCTCAATATTTTACTATCACTATAATCTACAATGAAAAACCTTCTGATAGTCATTGCATTCTGGGTTACAGTTTGTTCGAACTTTTTATCAACGCAGGGGGGAGGGAAATGACAAATGTTTGAAAAGTATACGAGAAAGTTTAGGGGAGGCCACTCCCGCTGGTTTCAGGAGAAAATTGTGAAAATGTCCTTAAAACAGCACGAATTTTGTAACCCAAGTTAAAGCGCCCTGGCACTGCTTATTTTGCGACTACATCACTGCTTCTATACCTCTTTTTTTGTATCTTTTCAAACTGAACTGAGGCCGCGATGTCCTAGTGATAAGGTGTCGGTCGCTGAGCCGGAGGTCTCCGGGTTCGAAACCCGATTCCACTGAAGATCCGTCGTGTATTGGGCCTGTTGTACGTTAAATCATACTTAGGGAGACAGAACGCCGCCTTGTGCCCCTGTGTCTTGTAGCCATTCCAGCTATTTCACAGTTTGGGTGGACAACCTTAGGGAGACAAACGTTCTCCCGCTGGTGTGGTGCGGAAGTTTGGAGAGGGGGTTGCCAGCTCGGATGTCGTCTTCGTCATCTAACCGCGGTTCAAAATGAGGAGGTCTGTCCCAAAATAGCCCTCGTGATGCTTCAAAACGGACGTTAATATAATCAAACTGAACTATACTATTTTTACCCTATTCATGTGATCATCTGATATATTTTGTGACTTGGAGAGTGAGTTGATTTAAATTATAAAAAAATTGTTGTAAATCTTAATAAAATAAAACATTTGAGTATTTTTGCTTTAGAAGTCATAGAAAATATAAGCGATTTACTGGAATTTATCTCGAAGTATCATTCCGAGAGTGGTGAGGAAATAAATGAAAAAAAACCACAAGGAACAGAAAAAACGACTCTGGATTAAATCTAAGGAATACGAAACAGCAGAATTGGTAATAAACTATGTAAATAATTTGCGGTAAATAAAACGTGGAAGAAAATTACATCACACAATAGCTCAGCTGGATGCAAAATCACTTATCGCCGTATAGCTGGTGAATATAGAAAGAATTAATGTCCTGCGGGAATATAGTTCCATTCTGAAAGTTCTTCTGTTTCATTATATGAAGCACATCAATCACATGGATGGAAATAGAGGCCTGTCCATGGTGGCGAGAAAAATGGTGCGCCAGCCATATGAAGATGGTGTGAGAAAACTGAAAGCAATAATAGCTGCATTCCAAAATCGTGGTTGGAAAGAATCAGAAAAATTTCAAATTCTGTTAATTAAAATGTTCTGACAAAACTTAGACAACAAGCATTTGAACCGCCAACTAACTATATCTATGAAAGATGTATTTAATTGGTGTAATTCCAGATGGAATGTTCCTGTCGAAGAATATACGCCGTTTGTGTCTAGTTTAATTAAGTTATATTAACGTCCCGTTTTGAAGCAATACAAGGACTACTTTTGGACGGACCTACTAGTTTTCAACCGCGGTCAGATGACGAGAATGATACCCGAGCCTGCACCCCCTCTCCAAACTTCCGCATCACACAAATGGAAGAACCATTTGATCGTGTGAAAGACTCATGCTATAAATAAATGAAACTGAGTGGAATCCGAAAATTTTATTGGCTGATGCCAGCAGTGTAATAACTAATGGCTTCAGAGCTGTTTTGGACTTCCCTCGCGACGATTGACGTGCTATTTCCATGTAGTAAAAAAAAGATTGATGGCAAACTGCGTGGCATTAAAGACAAAGATGAAACAAGAAATGATATTGAATGTCTTCATTTATGCTCTGATGATAATACCTTTAACATAGTGTATTATTTTTAAAGAAATAGGAGGAAAAAGAATGATGTGAATATCGTAACATTCACAAAATACTTTAAATCGAATAGCTTACCAGAAATCGTTACTGATATGTAGGAACTCGGAATTATTTTCCTATCACCAATGATGCATTAGAGGCAACCAATGCGCTGATAAAAAAAAGGAACATGCATTTCGTGAGCGTCTCGCTGTTAGTCAGTTCCTTGAAATGTGTGAAAATGCGATTGTGAAAAAATTGTCAAATGAACGTGATCCAGTTAACCCGAATTACAAACCATTTTAAATGAAACTTCATCTAAAATGGTTTGCATGTCCCCACAAAGACTTGGACAAAACCAAATCAGTGGGAAGTCGAAATTTTATTAGGAAGAAACGGAAACCAATCTGCGTTTTATTTACTATCTTTACAGGTGAAACAGAATATAAATGCAGAAGTGAAGAAATTCATATGAAAGGGCATATCTCATATGGACCTTTTTTGATGAATATAAAATTGAATACAAAAACTGTGTATGGAAAGTGATAGTATCTGCCTCTGGCAGTAACGGTTCTGTTTCCACATACTCGTGTCCTGTTTATATTTGTAAACATAGCGCTTAGGCATGTTAATATTTATAGGGCAAGAGAAAGTGCCAAACGAGCTAAATGTTTATCTCTTGGGCAGAAACGTAAGAGAGGTCGGCCCATTAGAGCCAAAAATGATCTTTTAATACAATTAGTATTGTTTAGTAATGTATTATTTTATATAATATGTTTATTTACTTTGTGCTAAAAGTAACTTTTACTCGTGCTTTATACATTTTTAAACCTTTTTTTCATTTTTGTAATAAACTTTTTTATAATATCTATATTTTTTATTTCCTTTTTTGAGTTAGAAATCCGCCCAATTTAAAATCGTTGATACTATGTCTTAAAAATTGAGTTTGAGTGCAATGTATTCAATTTATAGTTCTATGTACAAAGTGAAAAATTTAAATTTTTCCCTTTGTACACGGAACTTTATAGTTCCGTGAACAAAGTGAAAAATTTATTGGGCAAAGTATCAAATTTATAGTGCAAGGTATTTGAATTATAGCTCAAAGTATTCGAATTATAGTGTAAAGTATTCGAAATATAGTTCCATGAATCAAGTGTAGAGTATAAAATTTATAGTGCAAAGTATTCGAATTATAGTGCAAAGTATCCGAATTATAGTTCAATGTACCAAGTGCATACTATCTAAATTGAAGTGCAATTATATATTTCCCTAACTAAAATAGTTTAAACAACTTAATTTTTTAAAAATATATTAATAAATTGGGAACATTTTTAGAAAACTAAAATTATTATCAAATTTTGACATTAAGGGGAAAAAATGCAGAATTCTAAATCACAAATAAATATCTTAAGCAAAAAAGATTTATTTGGGACTAAAAGATAAATATTGCATAATGTTCAATGACACAAAATTCTTTACAATTTCTAATTTTAAGTAAACAAATTATGCTACACTAATTAACACTACAAAATTACAAATATTTTATTAATAACTGTTATGAAATCAAAGAAATCATCTACTATTTACTTTACAGCTTTCTAAAATGGTGTCGAAGAATATAACTTCATATGAAATATATATTTTTCAAAAAAGTATATCATTGCAAAAAGTTCAATTATACTCATTAGTTCCAAGTTCAACTTTGATGATTTTTTTTTTATTTGTTTTAAATTTTAAATGAGTTAATACTTATAATGTACTTATTTCTAATTGTAAAATGAATCATTTTTTTTATTTAAAAATATAAATCTTGACACCAAAATTAAAGCCAAGTTAAAATTTTTATCACTTGAAACAATAAGTTGCACATATAGCTATTACAAGTTCCTTGTCAAAACCTGAAAATTTGCATCATCACAGACAGCAAATAAATGTAAAATTAGCATTATAACAGCTGATCTCCCTCTTCCTAATATTGCTCATATGCGGGAAAAAAAGGAACCAAACATGGGAACATAATAGTAAATAAATAATCTTTTGGCAAATTTCACTAAAATAATCATCAAAGCTAAGTCATCTACTTGCAAGCTTTCTTAAAAAAAAAAAAAAAATCCCGGGTCGGAACAAAATCTGCATTTTTTTCCCCAAAAAAAGATACCAAGATGTCATTTTAATTACAGTTAAATAAAACAAATGCACAGAAATAAATGAAAACTTAGCAGACAGCTTAAATAAAAAGACATGAGCTTATGATTAAAAAAGGCGCCAACTCACTCAAACCACAGCAGTCTACGTAGCTGTTGAATCCCAATGTTCTATAAGGCTGTAATTTATTAAAGCATTAGTTTAACTACAGATATTTTACCAGCCTTTTATCATTATTATGCTCCTTTTCTGAATACAGTAGTCTCTATAAATTCCTTACTGAATACAATTTTTAGTGACAATATATGATTCTAATAAATTTTTTCTATGTTTATAAAACTTGGCATGTTTTGTACATTTGGGTTAAAAAATGCAGGCCAATTAAAAAAGGGATCATTATTGCAGCAATGTGCAATCTGAAAAAGAAAGTATAATATAACAGCAAAATGGCATGATTCTAATGAGCAAAATACAGTAAATTTCAGATTAATGGACTGTGATCTCCATTCTTAAAAATCATATCATTAGTATCACTCTGCAGAAAAAAAAAAAAACAGAAATAGCATAATAATCATTAGCAACTTATAACACATCTGAATTCTATAAGATAAGAATTTTTTGAAAAATCACCATCCAAACATATTTAAATGATGAATGAATATCAACTTCAGTATTTTAAATAACCTATATGTCTACTAATAACTTTTTTACCATTTTGATCCTACCTGTGAAAAAATATTAAGTTTGAAACAAAAAGCTTGGCAACTATTGCCTATTTTTCCGAAGTTTCTGAACTTGTATAAAAATGAAATATTTGGCTATTTCAATAAATTTGAAATTAACAACTAAATAAACAATTGTCCAGCAAGAATGATACACCACAGAGAAATTTCCACTACATCAATAGAATTTGAAAATACAGGAAATGATAGCTGCCATACCTGATGGTGAATCTTTCCTTTTCTGTGGCGAATCTAGTTTCTCAGGAGGCAATATTCGACAGGGTGAATCTAATAATGCTGATCGGCTGACCTATATGGCAAGTGGAAGAATAAAAGTCCATTAACAGTGATATTTTGTTCCTTTATAATTCATAATTTTTTTTTAATGACAACAAAATTTTAGGTAATGCAACAGAAACATATAAGTTTAAAAATCTTTCAAAAATGTATTCTTTTTTTTTTGTTGTTGTTGAACTAAAACTAATTCAACAAAAACATTTTCTCCATAGAAGAAGCTGAAGTCCAAGAATGAAAGTTAATGTTTCTGAAAATATTTTTTGTAACCACTTACAATTCCAATATTAGTTGATAATCTAAGCTAGTCATTGATAATTTCTTCTAAGATATGCCATTATTTATGATATCAATTAGTAGTTAAGTATAGCTTAAAATTACTATTTAATTAAAAAGTAAAAAAAATTAAAATTAAGAATCATGCTGCTGAATATTATATAATAAGGTTCCACTCTATTCTTCATCACAGTATCTGAATGTAAATTATAGAATACTATAACTGTTTAGGAAAAAACTATAATGGATTTCCAAATAAATTTTACATTGCTTCATTTTTGGAGGTTACAAATGTCTCATTGTCAGTTCTCATTACAAGGACAGTTAATGCTTCTCATGTTTTAAATACAATTTCGATTCTGAATTTCTAGAACATTTATTTTTGTGATTACTGAAGCTGCCTTGTAATGAAGAAAATGAGAACTAGTTACCTATTCCATTAAAGAGAACATATTGAAACCCATCACTTGCAATAATGTTTATTTCATCATTCAGGTCAATAGCATTAAAACACCACTGATGCCACAAAAGCCCATATAAACCTATAGATTAATATTTCTTACGTGACCAAACCTCCCTGATTATAAATGAAAATTATAATTTTTAACTCTTTGTCTAAAGGTTTGTATTAAAAAATGTTCCATATTGCCCTAATTTTTTAATAATCAGTAAATAGTCAATATATATATTTTTAAAATGTTAACTAGCCTAAATTTTTTGTGGTTAGTTTCTAAATAATCTACTTCTCCTGTTTTAAGTATGTATAGAACACAATCACAATCAGCCAGAAGAGAAAATGGTAAAAGTGCAGTAGAGCTTTGATTATCTGGGCCTCTATCAATCAAGGCCTCTATTAGCTAAGCTGGAACATTAAAATTAAACTGTGTTTTTCATTTTACAGTATAGGGTGTCAAATTCAGCATTGGAGCTGACTGATAAGATATCTTTTATAACTCAAGAAGTTATTTAGAGGGGAAAAAAATAAAAACAGAGTTCCTTTCTCAAAGAATTCAATAGTGATGTTCACCAATTCCATGCACTTTCATGAAAAAAATGACACTGTAAAAGTGTCAGAAAGTTTTGCATCTGAGTGAGAGAAAATATTTTTTACAGAACATTTTTAAAATGTCATTGGGAAAATGCAAAGGAAACACCAGTAACATTCGTGAATCCTCTTATCAAAACTGTTTCAAAAAATTCATGCAAGAAGCTTAATAACTAATAAAAAAGTGTTTAAAATTTTAATATGTGATTAAACTAGCAGGCTTATTTTTATAATTTCAAATAAACAATCTGGGAAAACTTTGTCACAAGAAAAGAAATCTTGATTTAAAACTCAGTCTCTATTAACTGAGTTTTGATTATCCAAGGTGATTACAGTCCCAATCACCTCAGATAATCGTGGTAATAGCAAAACATATTATTTATGCTTCTTTAATTTTTCCTTTTTTAAATATTTTTAATAAACACTTCATTGATTCTGAATGTTTAATTATTTTTGGATTTTCTATACAATAACCCTGCCCATCAGCATCTGGATCGCCTGAATCAATACTTAGAAAATATGGTCACTTTAAAACAACAAAAGTCTATTTTGGTAGTCTATAACTTTAGCAAAATGTTTCATTCTCTATTATAAAAAAAATATTTAAAATATTAAAATTTTATGAAGGAAGAAAAATAAACTATCCTTAACTAAAAAAATATAATTTTGCTTGAATACATAAATGGTGCATAAAAAGAGCACTTACCGGAAATGGTTCAGAGCCCTCTTGAATAACGAGTCCTTCAATGACGTGAGTTAGCACTTGTGGCTTAACAATGGCTTTCTGGGGCTGTTTATCTTTTACAGGCCCTAAAGATGGCTTTTGAATTGGCTGCTGAGGTTTCAAATGTTCGGTAGTCACCATAGTTTCTGTTGTATTAGTCTGATGCGAAGTAACTACAGGTTCATTATGCACTTCAGGCAATGACGGTTTCAAGTTCAAATCAGACACTACTTTATTTGTCAAACAAGGAACTGGAGGAACAGGGGAAACAGATGGCACACTGGAAGTAATAGTATCAACTGATGAAACAGAAGTATTTACTTGAACAGAAGCTGTGGTCATCACAGATGTAGTAGATGATACGACGGTCAAAGTAGAAGGTGCCGTAGATACAACAGAAACATCTATTGTTGGTGTTGGTGCAACAGATGCTTGTAAAATCTTTGAGGAAGGAGCCACCATAGCCTGCGACTTCTGTGGCGAAGAAATTTTAGTCTCAACAGACACCGATTTACTTTGTATTCCAGTAGATTTTGTTTCTCCATTTACAACTTTTACAGGATTGGGGTATGTTTGATTGCCTGCATCAGATTTCTGCTGTACTACAGGTGTAGAAGGTGCTTGTGGCGGTGACTGGTTTGTTTGAGTCTGTGTAGTAGCCATTTGTGGGGTTGAAGGAGATGGGCTTGCACCTGGAGAAGGTCCTGTTGGAGTTCGCACTTTTGGCTTGATCTAAAAGAGATATAATAAAAGTGGTGAAAAGTGTGGATACAAGATTATTAACTTCATAAAATTTATGTTAATAATTTTAAATTAATTCAGAATAATATGTAAATAATTGAGCTGAATTTCTTCAAGCTTAATTTATTTCAGAAGAAAATTAATCAATTAGTTTCTTAAAATAGAAAGTAAATTCTGAAACCATGTCTTTTAAAAAGAATATAATTATTTTGGTTGTCATTAAAAAGTATTCACTTCTGTAATAACATACATTATTTATTATTGCTATTTAAATTACAGGAGCTGCATGCATAGAATCGCAAATGGATAACATGAGGAGAGAGTCAAAATCTTCTGAATAATTAGATTAAAAACCTTTTTTTTTCAAAGACACATCAATTAAGCTTAACTAAATATTTTTTCTTTATTAATGTATTAAATTTACATATTTGGTTTTCTTAATATTTGGAATTTTAAAGAAATTTTTAGGAAAAAAAAGAGTTAGGATTTTTCCCCCCTCCAGCCAAAAGAGATGAAACGAAAGAGAAAACCATGCTACATCAAAAGGCATAAATAAGCAAAACATCAAAATGATGCTCTAGGATTTAAAGGCATTATTTCATCAAATGTTTTTTATTTAATCATCAAATTTTACAAGTGACAATCTTCTAAAATGAAAAATTCCAACTGATTTCATGGATTTTCTAGTAAAACTAAAACAGACATTCTTCAATAGTTCAGGTGCAAATTTGTGCATCAATGGAGTCCAATTTGTGCAGAAATCCATTCATTTAAAGAGAAATTGCAGAAGTCTTTGTATCCAGCCAAAAGAACATATTGACACAACTGTCGAAACTCTCACTAAAAAACCATATCCACATCAAAAATAGTACACTTGTGCTCCATGAAATTTCACATCACTATTTCATAACCTTTTATCTTTGAATGTTAATGCTGTTTTGATTTTCACAGCATCCATCACATAACATAGCCAAATATGGATTTTGAAGCATTAAAAAACCATAAACCAACCAATCCATGAAATCTTTTCCACAATGGATTCATTTCAACTCCATGAACCAGATGAAAAAATTCTCACAAATCAGATAAGCAGCTTCAGCTTTATCTTTATAAATCCAACCAGTTAAGAAAAAAAAAATGACCGAGTTCAAATCACTCAAAATACAATTTTTAATAGCTTTATATTTAAGCTTTTTCTTCTTGCTTCAGAGCAAACTCAAAAACAATTTTTCTTTGTAAGAATATTTCTATCTTTAATTCATTTCCATTCTAAATGTCTTTATTACGCTTCAATTACATTTTTTTTATATAATTTTTAAAATATGGCAATCCTCATTAAAGACTTTTGGGGGTTTTTTTCCCTCTTTTTTTTTTGCATTATTACTTTAAGCAATGGCAAGATTCATTAAAAAGCTTTTGCTTCCTTGTTTATTTTTCTTTTAAAGAAATCCTTCATTTCTGAGATGCACTACATGAAAATATTTAATAGAATCATAAAGCTTGCTTTCTTTTTATTTCCTGGCGCATTCTTGCCAACAAATGAAACACACTTACTTGAGTACGGACAGGCGTTGAATTTGAATTGATTGTTGCAGCACTGGAAACATTTGTTTGAGTAGCAACTGCAACAGTCTGTGTCTGTTGTGTTCCAGGACGCATCTGAGAAAAAATTCAAAATTCTGTACTGAACAGAATAGAAATTTGCTGCTTTTTCTCATGTAAATTTAGTAGATTAAAAGTTGTTTTTTACATAACCGATACACTAGTATTTCACTTAGTGCAGTCTTAATTGTCTCAAACTCAAATTAGCAAATGTAATTTAAAAATCAAATTGGATCCATTTTTCACTTTACTCAATAATTCTTTACATTTCAATTTCATTTATGAACACTCCCATTAGAATTTCGGACTCCTATAAATGATTTCTTTTTCTTTTTTAGTTTCAAGGTTAAAAAACAACTTATAAAAATTTCAGTTAGAAACTACTTTAAAATACCAATATTCTTCTTTTTCGTAAAGCACACTTCCTCATGTTTGATAGAACTCGATGTTTATGTTATCATTTTATTGATATATATTTGTCAAATCAATAAATGATGCTATGAAATATATAATATACCAAATATCACAATATTAAATAATACATAGTTAGTTGGATTAATGCCCCATTATGTATCTATGTGGGGGCAATTTTGGGCAGGCCTTGCAATTTTGAATCAAGGCAGATAATGAGGATGACGCCTGAGCAACATGCCACCCACTAAACTTCTATACAGTTTGGAAGGACATTTCACCCAGACAGAGTTAACCCGCATCAGGCCAAGGTACGTTTCAGGTCTTAGGTGAAATCAGGCCTCAAACCTGCAATCCTACAGTTCCAAAGGAAGATCACGGTTCAGTGTGGTGCTGTGTTCATAAGAATTGCGAGTCATTGAAAATAATGCAACATTTTGCAAATATTGTTCTTTCTGTAAAAATGATGGCAAAATTGAAATAAAAAGAACCAGAACATAATTACTGTGTTCTATTTTCTGGTCATTAAAGAAAAAAAAAAAGCAGTTAATTTTTTAAACATTTTATTCATAGTTAGTGGCATCGTAAAGAAAAAGCATTCCAAAAGACATCTTTTGGTTGAAATAGATAAAACTTCTATAGAAATACTTTATTTTCAGAAAAATTTAAAATTACATTACAAGAGGATTTAGCATATCCTCTCCACCAAACCCTAAATACTAATATGCTATTAAGAAAAAAGGTATACGTTCTCAACCATTCGCTCAAGATTTTAATTGAAAGCTATTGACAGTTGCTTTGTAATATATTTCTTTATAATAATTCTATGAAACCTCGACAGACAGTATGAGAGCAGTATAAATTATATACATTTAATTCTTAAAATCTGCAACACTGAAAAAAGAATTGAACAATAAAGTTTAAAACTTTTCATATTTTGAAAAAATTATTGTTGCTTTTGCTAAATTTGAGCCTCTTTATATTGTTTAATTTAAAAATCTATACAGTAGAACCCTGGGAATCGAAACTAATTGAGGCTGACCTCCGTTCAGATTCCAGGGGATTCAGATTATCCATGAAAATACTCTTGATAGACCAAATTTAGTGGAGCATTGACTCTGAGTGCTCAGCTGGGGAAAGAACATGCGGCGATTTGCACAGTACAGTGGAAAACAAGTTGAAGGTTAAAAGAAGATATCGAAGTTTGTTTCTACTAATTAAGGTACTGTATTCACTCTTAAAGACACTTCAAATACTTCTTTTAAGTTAGGAATAAATATTAGCTTTGTTTCTGATTCGTAATTACTTTCCCTTCATTTTTCACTAGAAAATTTTTAAGAAATTTTTTTTTAAAAGTGTTCGGATTACCAGGATTCGGATTTCCGGGGTTCTACTGCACTTAATTATTATTTTGATTTAAACTATGTAATGAAACTAATATCTCATTTGTAAAAGTACACCCTACTTCCTACCTACCCCGTAAGATTTTCAAAAATAAATAATTTTATAATCCAAGATCTGCCTTTCAGAAATGAAAAGAAATATGATAAAAGAAAGTAAGAGAGAAGAGCTCAATCATCATAAATGCTTACTTTGACTTGCTTTTGCTTCTGAGGAGCTACAGTTGCAGAAGCAAAAGAAGTTGGTGGCACAGGCTGAGCAGCAGCGGCAACTGGCAAGTGCATTGCTGTTTGAGGCTGAGTTTGCTGAATGATCATATCCGACTGTTGGCTACGAATAATGATTGGATTCTGACCAAGCTGAAGAGCAGAAGTTTGCAAACAATTACCAGGTGCCCAGGATAAACCAGGAGGTAATGGACTTAAAGCTTGTAAGCCTATTTTAAAACAGACAACCTTTATTTTCAATCAAAATCATAAATATATTGCTAAAAATTAAAATTATTATTCAAGAACCAGTGTTGTGTTAATGATCGTATAAGTTTTAGTTTTAAACCAGGCGGTAATGGACTTAAAGCTTGTAAGCCTATTTTAAAACAGAGCTTTATTTTCAATCAAAATCATAAATATATCACTAAAAATTAAAATTATTCAAGAACCAGCATTATGCTACGGATTTATAAGTTTTAGTTTTGTAGTCTATTAAATGATGGGAGAAAAACTTGATGAATTTAAAACATAGGAATTTTGCATTAAAATACATTATGCTACTTTAAATACTTATCAGATTTCCAAAGATACTAAAAACTCACATAAAGCTGTACTCTTTTTACATTCATGAATGAGAAGTAAAAATATTCCCACATGACATTTGCATAAATACTGTTTCCTGCAATATTATCATAGTAAAGTTTCTTATAGATTAGTATTCTAAGAAAATACATAAAAAATTGTTGTGAAGAAGGAAGAATGAGAATTTTCAAATGCATATAACCATTCATTCTCAAGGAAATTTATTACTCATCTAACCTTCAGAATTAATATAGATTGGAGAGGTAGAATTTGTAGTTTTCATGGCATATTATAACTAATTATTTGTAAACATGCATTTAAAAAAATGAAATACCTAGCAACTGAGCTTGACTAAACATAGTCCCAGGAGCTTGTGTAGTTATTATTTGAGGTTGTGATGAAATCTGCTTGATATGACTCCCATTAAACACTTGAGTAGAGGAATGAACAGGCACAGTAGATGAATATAATGATTTGGGTTGCAAAGCTGTAGGTTGATTTTGAAATGTCTGGAATCAAGGAAAGGAAAAAAAATAAATAAATAAACATCTGTAGCAATGACATAATTCCAAAAGACTGAAAATCATTTGCATTAGCAAGTATTTTATAACCTGACTTTGCGAACAATTAAAAGGAAAATAGAATTATAATATGAAATGTAAAAGGAGGAAAGTTTAATGCTATTCATCTAATTGTTCAGTTTAGTGCAGTTTTTCAACAGCATGAAATTACTGTTATTATTCAGAATCAAACTGAAATGTGATAGTAGATGGAATGCAATAAAGCAGTCCAACAAAATAAACATATGGATTGTTAAGAATTAAATAGTTATCAAAACAATGATTTCAAATAGAGGAGACCAGGGTACAGTGGACCACCCACTATTTTTTTTTTTACTTGTTTTTGAATGTTTCTTATTTCAGCATATAGATAACCCTAATTAGGCACCAAAGAATAGTAAACAAGATTTCAATTTATTTGAGATTTTTTTCTTGTTTACATTTTATAAACATTCAGTTAATTTTTAATTCTTATATTACAGCTATATTAAGGAAAAATTAACTAAAACAATTATTTTTTTATAAAAAATAGGCACCTATTACTTTGTATCTATTGATATTATACATAAATTAAATGTTAAATGATATAAAATTAATTAAAAAAAGAGGCTATTATTGTTCCATAAGAACATTTCCATAGACACTGTAAAATAAAATATCTTGTAAATGTTTAAGATATTTTTATGAGTCTTTCGGAACCTACAGTTTCACAAAAAAAACAGACTTTCAGTGACACAAAAATCTTTTAATGCATCATTTGCAGACTTTAATATTCGTTAATCTTGCATTATATGTATGAACTGAAACCATGAATAAACAAATATGATACATTCTATATTTTGTGTTATTAAAAAATGTACTGTTTTAATATATTTTTAAAGATTTACTGGTAGTCCACAGTATCCCATGCTGTGGACCATTGTACCCCAAGTTTGGGGTACAATGGTTCACTTTGTCACTTGTTACTAAAAAAATATTTTAAAAAGTATAGTGAGTGTAATATAAACCTTAATATGTATATAATAAGTTTGCTTTTTTTCAAGCAAATATATATATATATCAGTACTTTGAGAGTCAACAATCAAGATTTACACAAGTGGTCCATTATACCCTGGTCTCCCCTATAAGTAATTACATAAAATTATAAGAAAAATCAATAATGCATATTTATAAATAGAAATAACTGTTTAAACACCTTAAATGCTAATGGTAGACAATACACAATGGCAGCAAAGCACAATCACACTTCTCCATTGCTATATGCAAGTAAATAAACCAGAGAACATAGATATATTTAAAGCACTTTGATTTTTCAAAGGGGAAAGACCTACACTACAAATTACTCAGACCATTCATTCACAGTTTGAAATTTATAATTTTTTCTTCCTCATAAATAGAAGCCCAATTTTCAAGAAAATCATTTCAAAGTGCATGAAAGTATAAAAATTCAAATTAATTGGTCTTGTATTACATGTCAACTTCATTATTAATACTTAGAATTTACTGGCAACAATTTTTATTGCACTATGCTTATGCATATATTTCCTACTCTGTTCCAATTAGTATTGATACATAGTTTCTTGAACTGCCCCAAGTCGATTTGCATTTACTTTTATTTAATTCCATCTTAGTTTATCAGAGCCATGCCTTAACTTATAAAAAAAAATCAATGTTTTTAGAAAAGTTACAAAAGCCTTCCTATCTGTAATTAAATTAGGCAGTATGGTATTTATGCATGCATACACTGAATGATGTATTGCCACCATCTAAGGCAAGTTTTTTTCAATTTGTGGAAAAACAGAAAATCGGACAGCACAGTTGGGCACACAATTATTTGAAAATATGTATAAGTATACACATCTACAACAGTACAAAATTTTTTTAATGATAATACATTTTAATAAACATTTTACAGTCATACAAATTCAGATTATTGAAGAAGTCAAAATTTAAATAAAACTACTTACATAAGTTTTTCCTTTCTGAGAGTCTGCTAAAGCTTTAGGGCTGAAAACAGATTGCTGGTTTGGAACTACTCCAAATTGTCCTATCACCACAGTCTGATTAGCATTAGCAGGGGCATAACCAGACTGGCTGTGGATAATTGTAGATTTTCCAGGTCCTGTCATCATTTGCTGAGGGAAATTGGCTTTCGATGTTCCAATCACCTGTCCAGATGCAGTCATCATTGTTCCAGCATTGACAGCCATTGCTTGCTGAAATATGAATCCCTATATATTATATCCATTATAAGTTGCAAGTTAGCAATAAATATATATGAAGGATATTAAATAATTCTTATGCAGTAAATTAAAGATTTTGCTTTCAAAACCTTTATTTTAAGTTTATGATTTTCACTTGCATTAATTAGCGATAAAATTGTAAAAAACACCCTCAAATATCAACATAAATGTAACTCTTAGTATACTGCCTGAAACCTAACACACTCCTCTAGGAAAATGAGCTTGTTTTCTTCATGCAACTATACTGCCTGAAACCTAAAACACTACTTCAGGAAACTGAGCTTGTTTTCTTCATGCAACTAATTATGCAATTATTTATGAAATGAGGTCATTGTGTAAGTGCTGGAATTCTTTTAAAGATAACAAAGAGGATTAATTTGAAACATGCAGTTAAAATGAAGAGCCATTATTTGCAAGTGTTTATTTGGCTAAAGAGAAAATTTTGGCTATGCTATAGATATAGAAAAATAAGGAAATGACAGAACCATTCGCTAGCTAAAATCAAAAGTTCAAAGCATAAGCTAGTATAAAGAAATATATAAAATATAATCAAAAACAAGGATCACAAAAACCACATTAAACAATTGGCCAAAGTACAAAGGCATTTTAAACAAATAATGTTTAACCCCTCACCAATGTAGCATTCATGACCCCTTTCTGTTTTGGGAATTAGTTGTCATACTGACTGAACTAAGAGCCCACAGAACACTTGAGATGTTAATGGATTATTGGCAATTTTTATATTGAATGATGACATTTATGAATGGTTTAATTTTAGATTATGAGTGTAAAAATGCCATAATCTGATGGACAAGCCAAGTCTGGGATACACTGGTAAGGAGCTGAGTATAAAAAAAAATTAAAATTTTAAAATCTGATCGTTGGCGATTTTTGACAGGTATTAATACTCTAGAATGAGAGTTTTCCATAACAGTAGGTGTGTGTTTTCAATTTTTTTGGAGCTCAGGCATCGAGAAATGGTCAATACATTCACGTGCATCATAAATGATGACGTCAAATGGAAAATGACACATATCACTATGTAAAATATGTTTCAGAATACATTAATTCAGTATCAGAGTCAGTTAAAAAAAGTGGTTTCTTCTTCTTAATAATCAGATAAATCTCTGGCAACTTCTTATCAGTTTTTAATTTTATTTCTTCTGTCAGAAGTATTTTTAGGGTTGACCTGTAAAAATGAAGAGATCTCTGCTAAGAAAATACAAGAGAATGAAGATCACAGCCTTTCTGCCAATCATAAGGTAATCCTAACAATCTGAAAGCTATTGGAACTAAAAGAAAATTTCATAGTTCAATACTTATAACAGAAAAAAAAATAACATAGAAATACCTTATTTCCAGAATTAATTGCTTGTATATTTTGACCACCTGAAGTTTTAGGGTCTAAAGTAGTTTTGGCTTGTAACTGTAAACTTAAACCTTGAGTATTGAGACCCTGAAGAGTCGAAGTTGTCATTCCAGCATGCTGCAAGGTTAAATTTCCAGGGAAAAGCATCTGTTGATGAGGTGAATATACATGCTGAAAATATGATGCAGAAAGAGGTTGCTGAATAACTTGAACCTGAAAGAGAGAGAGAAATTAGGCACAAACACCTATTCAGTCATACTTCTATTAAGTTATCTGCAGTTGCTACCTCCTATAGCTTCATGCATATATTAGTAGGAGAGGATACGGGCAAGAGAAGAAAAGGGGTAGTGAATTTTCTTTTGGGGGAAGGGGGATCAGATTCACCCCTGTGTGCGTTAGCATTTCAGATTTAATTATCATTATGGCTATGGCAGAAAATGTAAACCTTAAGCAAAATATTGATAAGTTTTTATAATTTCAATATTTTTATGCAGAAAAATTAATTACATTATACAGATGGAATGGGTCAAAAAAAAATGAAAGGATAAAAACTTATGAGAAAAGTGGAGACAATTTTTTTTTAAAAAAAAATATTTGTTCATAATTGCATTTGCACCTGAAATACAGCATATATCCACCAAAAAATATTCATATATTAAGGGATTTTTTTTTTTTTTTTTGAAGAAAAATCAATAAAATAAGGAGTAATTATTTAACAATTTGGGGTCAAAATAACCTCGCTTGTGTGCTAATGTTCTAAAAAATGAATGCATGTGTTGAAGGTCAAAGATTAATCAGTTGATATACTTGTTGCAGAGGTGCCTGCGCCATAGTCATCGTTGGATGAACCATAGTAGGATGAGGGCCTGAACTTTGAGACATCATGGTTCCAGCAGGAAGAGTTTGAGCTTGAGCAGTTAGCTGAGATACAGCCATTTGAACTGGCGTACCAGAACTTGTATTGACATTTTGTTGGATAGTCTGTAACTGCTGAGGTTGGGAGACATTAATTGTTGCAACATTAATGGGAACTGAAGATGTCACATTCATGTTAGATTGTTCTACAGAGCTACCCATAGACATTGCAGCATTTACACCTTGTTGTTGGGACTGTTGCTGCATATTTGTAGACTGCTGCTGAATTTGAGATTGCTGTAATTGGGACTGTTGTTGAAGTTGAGACTGTTGAAGCTGTGTTTGCTGCAGCTGGGTTGGTTGCAGCTGTGTCTGTTGAAGCTGTGGTTGCTGCATCTGTGACTGCTGTAATTGAGATTGTTGCAACTGATTTTGTTGGAGCTGTGACTGCTGCATTTGTGCTTGTTGTATTTGAGCTTGCTGCATCTGAGCTTGTTGTATTTGATTCTGCTGCAGTTGTGATTGTTGCAACTGAGACTGCTGGAGTTGATTCTGTTGAGACTGAGAAGGCTGAAGTTGAGGTGACTGCATATGAGACTGTTGAGAAGAAGGTTGCTGTTGTTGTATAAGCATTTGAGTATGATTTTCATCAGCCATTTTGACAAATTAACAGCACACATCTAAAAATAAATTTTTAAAGACTATTATTTACATAAACCAGAGAAAAAAGAATTTTCAACAAATCACATTTAAATATAAATACAAAAAAGCATTGATAAATCCAGACCAGCAATCAGACTTGGTTGCAAGGCACAATTTTTAGTTATATACTATTGGGATTCCTTCAAAAGTTAAAAGTTTGGTTTGTAGATATTAAAATTATTAAATTTGTTTAATTCTTTTTTGTATTTATTAATATACGTAATTAGTATGTGCAATGTTTAGCATAAAGGTTTCAACCAACATAAACAATAAATAGGTTTTTTTTATTTTTAATGATTAATTAAGATTTAAAACTTAAGACTTTAAAATCATTGCGAAGTTCACTTCTCTAACTAGAATTAGAATGCAACAACAACATTCAATTAAACAAGTTTCTAAATTTAATACTCCATTTATTTGTTAAGGAAATTTCAGTTTATAGTTAATGCAAAAAAATAATGTTAATCAAGGCACAGGGAAGAAAACAAGAGCAAAATTCATTTTTATAATAAGAATTTGTAATACTTCCTTCAGAAAATACACAACCCTTAAGTGACTGAGTCTATCTTAAACTCCACACTAAAGTTACTTATGCAAATAAAAATTATCTCATGAAACTGTTTTGAATTTCATTTGCTCCAAAATGCCTAATTCACAAAAAATTATTATTGAAAAATGCTGAAATAAATAACTTTAAAATTATTTCAAATCAGAAATATCCACAAAAAAATAAAGAAATTTTGACTTATTTTTTGTAAAAATTTTAATGGTAATCTATTGTCACGATTAAACTTCATAGCCTTTAACCCCTAAGCTTTTGGTTAAAAAAAAATTTCCATTATTTTAAGTTCCTGTAATAACATACTTTTTAAATTATGTAGGGGAGACTGCGGAAGAATGGACTATGGATGTAATGAATATCCTGCAACTATTCGGTATTCGGCCAAATAATATTCAGGTTAATAATTTTTTAAAATGTGCTTTTAAAAACACATTTAACAAAGAATATTACAGAATTACACTTTAATACATTTATTATCAAAAAACTTCTCCTGGCATTTATCCAATTTTAAGCTGTGTAGGCATATTTAATAAAGTTACATATAATTTATCATTAAAAGTCTGAAATTATTATGCAGAACAATAATTTTTCAGCATTTTCAGAAGGAAGTCTGTTTTGTTTGGTTTCACACACATACAACTAGAGATGTAGTGAATATTAAGTATAAGGCCTATTCAGCCTTTTCCTAAATCTGGTCAAATGCTAAACAGGTATTCAGCAGAACTTAGGATAAAATGTTTTTTTTTAAATGTTGTTTTAAATATATTCAACAAAGAATATTGCAGAATTACATTCTGGTACATTTATTATAAAAATAAAAATAACATTTATCCAATTTTAAGTTGTATAGTGCACCTGGTAGCAGAAACAGTGCAGCACGGCGACGGGCGCCGCAGATAAATTTTAGCCCTTGCAGACAAATTTCAGAATCCACTCTCCCTCCGTCTAAAAAAAAAGCGTAGTCATTCATTTTCTGGAGAACAAAACATTAAACCCTTCCCTTCGCGGGAAAATGTACAAGAACAATATTTGGGATGGACTGCAAACTTGTTGATCTTCCCATAGGAATTGTTGCAGATAAGGTAACGGTTAATCATCAGAGCAGACATATTGCTGGATTGCTAATTCCAATTTTTGATGTTAACCAGAAAAACTTATTCCAATCCATATATCTTGAACACAACTTTATTAATGACTTTTCTGGCAAAGGACTGTCATCAAGAATTTTAAATACACTGTCAAAATTCGAATTTGATGCACAATTTGTAAGAAAAAAATTTGGTTGGTATAGTTGTTGATGGGCAGTACATAAAATTGAGTGGCAGACCACATTAAAAATGAATTAAACTTAAACCAAACATCTACAAAACAATGAAATTTGCTTCCTATTCTATAGAGGTATTTGAAACATTTATGCTTAATTATAAATTTTTAGTTTCTGCTTGTGAAGAAAATGCAGATATGTTTTCATTACGTGACAAATTATTAAATAAGTCTAATATATTTAACATTCTTTTGCTGGCAGATACATACAATATCTTGTCAAATTTTCTAAACTTGTGCAGTCAAGTGAAAATCTGCCTTGGGATTATTTGAGATACTTAAAAAATTTGTATTCTCATCTAGCGATATTTTTAAGGTATGTTACATCAATGGGCAATCTTAAAACTATTGAAGATTTAAGTGATTTTTTATTTAAATTGCCTTCTTCATTTTTTTAATTCTCCAAAACTGCTGCAGAAATGTTCAAATTTTTCACCTATCAGGGTGTTTCAATTCTAGATAAACCAGTAAGCATAAAATCTTTGCAATCCACAACTAAATTTAATGAAGATGATGAACTTAGTTGCAGTTATACTAGTAATTTAAAAGATTTTGCTGCATTTTTGACTTCCCTCCGAGATCAGATCGAAAGCTACACAAAAAACAAAAATCAGGACATAGATGGTATTTTAGATAAAGTTGGTCAAATTTTGGACTTCGATTATTTGATATTTCCAAGAAGTGATGTCTCTATTGAATTTGTATTCATTCCATAAACTTTCTTCAATTTTATTAGTAGCTTTTTAAATCAAACATCCAATGTTTATAAAGATCTCTTCTTTGAATATAAACAACTATGCTTGTGGTTCCAAACCAAAATATCTGAAAGCAGAGAAGAAAATGTATTGTGTGACCTAAAAGCCCTTTTCAAATTAGCAGTATTAGAACTAAAAAATAAATTTCCACTTATAATGAAGTTACTCACATTCTCTATTTCCATCCCTGTATCTGAAGCTGTGTGTGAAAGTTGGGGATCACTTATAAGTAATGTTATGCAAAAACGACCATGATGTAATGATGGGAACTATGACAATATTGGCACTTCTGACATGCTTGTTTTTATAATCCTTAATGGCCCTCCAGTAGGTTACAAAAACACATGCAAATTTCTTAAAACTGCATTAATTGAAAAATATGGCAAGTCCTGCCTCCAACATTTTAAACATGTATAATCGGATATTAAATTTAAATGTTCTGTAACATCAAAAGTTGTAAACAGAATTATAGAAGAGCCCAGAAATTGTTTACCATGTTTTCAATGAAATGATAAATGGGGAATAAAAAATATAACTTGGTTAATGTAACATTCTTTTGTTATTATTTTAACATTTTCTTTTTCAGTGTATCATATTAATAGGAATGTAATTTTTAAAAATGTATTTTATAACAATTACTAAAATTGTATATAATTGATTTTACACTATGTTGATGTATTTATGGGAATAGCATTAGTTATGAAATAACATTACAAATTGTTCCATTATAAGTGTTTTGTTGTAACCAGAATTTATATTATCAGTCTAGTAATGTTTGTACCATAGAAAACCTGTAGCTTAATTGTCACTGTAACCGGCGTCGCTACAACAAAGTCTAACTGTATTTTGGTTGCAGACAAATTTTAAGGTTCTGGATGGGTTTTGCAGATTGATACAAAAGTTTCTGCTACTGGGATAGTGCATAAGTGTATTTAATGATGTTGCATATCATTTATAGAAGACTGTTCCATATGGTCTCATTTATATTAACAGCTTCAGAAAATAAATGGTCACTATATAATGCTTGCAGGTGCTGAAAGATCTTTCCTTGCTAAACTTGCAAACTTCAGAAATTTTTTTGGGGGGGGGGGGGGGGGGGGGGGGGGGGGGGGGGGG
>BGPR01009585.1:31476-56763 GCA_013235015.1 Araneus ventricosus
TTTTAATTTATCCAATCAATTTTCTTCTGTGCTTGTCATTGGCATGTACTGTAATGATGACTCTTTTATTTCTTTGAAGCAATCCCAAAATGAAGAGTTTCTCAGTGCTTATTATTGGAATTAAGGTATTTAAAATATTACCAATATACATAAAGGTATTAACGTTTTTTTAAACATACATATAATAAAAACTCAATTTTATTTCATCTTAATTTTTTCATTTAAAATTTGAAAAACATTTCAATCACAATAAAAAGTGAAATGTTTTTAAAAATTTAGTATTCCGCCTGAAATTTCACCGAATATTTGGTATTTGGCCAAATCACTATTTGTTACATCCCTACAATGGACCACTTCCCATCATTAAGGGCCGTATTCACTAAACTTGATTGATCCAGGATTAAATCACGAATCAGCAAATCAATTCTAACACTGGATTAAAGTCCTTCGGTATTCTCCATCAACGGATTATGTCATCCGTGGCTTAACTGGAAGAAAAATGTAAGCTACGCTTTGATTGTTCAATGAACGTACCTCGCCAAAATTTTTCATTCCGCTTCAATCAATCAATCAATGACAGAGACATAATATAAACATTATCTCGTGTGTTTTGATCAACTAAATTAGTTGTAATGAAGCCATAATTTGATTCTGTCGTTTTATTCTAGTTGTTGCAATAATTATGGATCGTAAAAGGAAGAATTTTATAGAAATAGAAGCCGAGGCTTTTCTCCTCTCCTTAGATAAATTCAAATCGGAAATTGAAAATAAAAAAAGCAGATGCAACAACTAATAAAGACAAGGCAAGCGCCTGGTCGTAATTAAATGTCATGTTCAACAGTTTTCCTGGAGTTGCAAAAAGAAATGCAAAGCAATTGATTATGTACTATAAAAAACTGAGAAGGAAGGGCAATAAAAATCAATCCAATAGGAGATTTCAGATTTTCAAGATTGGATTCGCCTGTATCTTTATTTAACCTTCCAGCGGGCACGCGTATGCAAGAGATACTTATATTGTGCATCATATTAGATATTTATATCATTCTTTTATAAATTTAAGTGCAAATTGTATTTATAAAATCTTTGTTTACTATTAAGCTAATAAACACAGATAACATAAATAAAAGTTGCATTTATTTTTGTAAAACACCACAATATATATATATATGAAATAAGATGCACGATAAGTCATAAAATTTGTGCAGGCGTGCCCGCTGGAAGGTTAAACGATAACGTGATAGAAAGGCTACATTGTTCATATAGTCCAAATCATTTGCTCTATCTGGATGCACAGATCTTTTCCTTCTTTCGATTATTTCTGAAATTTCTAAACTTTCAATATCGTCTAAATACGACAGTCTATCATCTGCCATGTTTGTTTTGATAGAAGGTAGAAGAGAAATGAGCATGTGTAAAACGAAAATACGTGGATTATCACTGCTAATCCTCCGAGATTTCTGAGAATCAAAAACAGGTTGTTAAAATAGCCGGTGATCTCGGGATTTTCGTGGGAGAATACAGATTTTCATATGATAAAGGGATTAACACTGATTCGAGGTTTAATCCGAGTGTTAAAGAGTTGGTGAATAAGGGCCTTACTTTATGTTGCTTTGAAATGTGTTTGTTTTGAATGTTTCATGTTTTGGCACATGAATGGCAAGCCTGTAGTGCTGAAAAAAATTTAAAACTATGTGCCTAACTGACAATTAAACTATGTTATTCTTGACAGGTGATTTGTAGTAGGCAAAATAAATATTTTCAGTGAAGCATATATTCTTTTCTGGATTAAAGAATTGTAGTTTGGAAAACATTGCCCTATACAATAAAAAGATAGTATATTCTATGCAGCTAAAATAATTGAATATGAAATTTCTTATTTCTTTATCTATTTGTTTTCAAAGTTCTACTTGAGGTATAATGGACCACCACAGTTCCATATCCCATATGCTTTTAAAAGTTAAGACATTATATAAGAATAAGCAAATTGTTTTATTTTAATGAGTATTAACCATTGAATCATGTCATCTACATACTTTAAGTATAATCTATGTATTATAATTACAAATTTCAAAATTAATTCAAATTACACACCAAAGAATAGGTCGTAAACAAAGATTTTAGCTTATTTATTTGTTTGAGATTTTTCTCTTATTTTCATTTTATAAACATTCAATAAATTTTTAAATTCCTAAACTTTAAAAAAAGTAAAGCTATATTAAGCTAAAATTAAATGAAATAGCATGGATTTTTTTTAAAAAATTAATATACAATTAGTTTGTATCTGTTGAAATGATTCATAAATTAAGTGTCGAATGAAATAAAATTAATTAAAAAAGAGGTAGTATTGTCATATAACAACATTTCCACAGATGATGTAAATTATTATTTCATCAGTAATAGGGTAACCTGGGGTAATTCACAATCACCACTATTTCTGAAGTAAATAATGATCCCCTAATTTTTATTTTAAAAAAAGAAATTTTCATGAAATTTGAGATACGGCCAGGGATCCTTGAACATTTTACTTAAGTATAACTACATTTAATCAATTATAATTTGCTGCTAGTTTATCAAATTAAGCATCTTTTAAACTACTTACTGTATTTACCCTTTCACAGATAGGTTCTTAAATATGCACATTTTTACAAAGATCCTCTTCCCCCCGGAAGCAGAAAATGCTTAAAAGTGTGACGTACGTCACAGAACAAACACAGTCTTTGCAGAACATTTCATCCTTAAAAAGTGTGTGGGGGGGGGGGGATTAAAGGGGTTTGATGCGGGGACCCCCGTTTAAGGAAATTTATAGTATTTAATATTTCTATTCCAGTATTGGAAGCAATTTGTGAAACCTGGGAATCCACAATCAACAAAATTGTTCAAAAGAGACCTACTGCAATTAATGGGGATGATGCAGCAGTTGGAACAACTGACAAAAGAATATTTATTCCATTGGTGCACCCCACCTGGCCATAAATCTGTCAGAAAGTTGTTAAAAGCCCCCATTGTCGGAATGTACGGGCCAAATTTTCATAAACATTTTGTGAACAGTACTTCCCCTTAATGTCGCAATATCTGACTTCAATAGTCATTGACAGAATTGCAAATTCTGAATGTATGCCTGTTTTAAATAATTAATTTTAATATAATGTTTTGTCATTAATGAGTAATAAAGATTCTACTGGTTAATTAGTATTTTTATATCTATTTTCCATTTTACTACGGTTTGCCAAATTTGGACAAACTGCCTGCAGAACATTTCCAACTGTTTGAGGTCATGTTGCAGAACACTGGATAAAATTCTGGCTCCTGGGCTCCTCCCTCTCTTAATAATGAATATTTTGTGTTACTTTTTTATTTTATCTAAAAATAGTATTAGCTTTTGATTAGTTGTTTCACATTTACTGTAAACATTAAAATTAATTACAGTGAACTACATCAAATGTTGCCCCTTATAGCTGGGGTAATTCCTGATCATTGTTATTTCTTGTCATAAATATCATCAGAAATAGCTAATAAATATAATTTCAATTATTTTAAATGACAGTTCATGTTTATTAACAGTAATAACTATAAAACATTTTAACTGAACGCACGTTTCCCCCCCCCCTAATTGTAAGCAAAATAAAAAAAAAAATCAACAATTTCTAATTTGCCTTAACGTGCTTGTATCTTGATTCTATGTTTGCAAATTTTTTAAGAGATAATTTTTAAACTTATTAAATTAGCCTGAAAAATATGGTGAGAAACAATAAACCTAAAAAAGATACTAAGCTTATAGAAATCAAAATTAATGAAGCTGCTTCAAAGATTGAAAATAAAAGTTTCATTGCAAGAGCTGCTACTATAGCTGTTGAAATTACCTTCTGAAACACTCTCATTTAATGAAGTTAAAGAATCCATCAGTAGTAAAACATATGGGAACTGCTTCTTATATTCCTGCAGAACACGAGAATGAGTTAGCTGCTTGCGTAAAGAGTGTGGCAAGATGGGGATTTCCTTTCACTCACAAAGAAATTAAAATAACCGTCTCTGATTTAGTAATTAAAAATAAAGAAGGTACTAATGAATTAGCTGTGCACTTACGAAAATATTATCACTTCAAAGATGATATAATAGAGGAAGATTGGACGAGTTCAATTATGCATAGGCATAATCTATCAGCAAAAAAAGTCAGTATTCTCAAAAGATCCCAAATGTGACAAAATTGTAAAAATAAACATCAAATATATTTTTTATAGTATACTATATCCTTAAATGGAACTGACCCATTCACTGTTGACTATGCAGCAATAAACAGTGCATATAAATTTTGCAAAGATTTTTGGAAAATTTAAAGTTAAATTTTGTTGCTTTTTTTCAAATAAATCATCAGTTGGTTCACTATGTCTTGTTGGTTTATTTATTTGATCTAATGTATTATTTGTTAATTACTGTTAACCATTTTTAAAATGCCTCTTCACTAAAAAAATTAGGTGATCAGGAATTACCCCGATCCAGGGGTAATTCCTCATCACTGAAAACATTTTAAATTCTATTTTAACTTTCAAAGAAAAGAAGGCTGCATAAGACTCATATCATAAGTCATCAAACTTCCACCAAAAATTAAAATTCTACCTTGAATAGTTTTCCCACAAAATGGATGTTTGCATTTTTTTTAAATCAGGAATTACCCCAGGTCACCCTATATTGATTTAGCCTAATTCTGTTATTACAAAGGATATATTTAACTTAAATTTTCAGTGATAACTTCAGGTTCTGTTTATAGTGATACAGAATGCAATGATGAGGGAATCATTTCACAATATAATGTTAATTCTGGTAGTGAAATAAAAATTGGCAATTACATTTTAGTCAAATTTATGACAAAAAGACAGTGGTCCATTTTATCGGTTCAGTAACAGGGAAAAAAGGATGGGGATTATGTTCTTGTGAGATTTATGCGACAAAAACATAACGAAAACATATTCATTCCCCCCCCCCCATATTGTAGATGAATCTCTAGTCAATGTTCAAGAAATTGTAATGAGTCTTCCAGAACCTACATTTTCACAAAAAAAAAATGGAGACTTTTAGTGTTACAAAAATCTTTTGGTGTGTGTAATTTACCATGCTTAATATTCATTAATCTCACTTTATAGTATGTATGCACTGAAGCCATGAATAAACAAATATGATGCATTCTATGTTTTGTGCTATTGAAAAATATACTACATTAATATATTTTTAAAATTTACTGGTGGTCCATAGTATCCCAGACTTGGGGTCCACTTTGTCACTAAAAAAATATTTTAAAAAGTATAGCGAGTGTATTATAAACCTTAATATGCATGCATTTTTTCAAGCAAAAAAAGAAAAAAAAAAAATCAGTACTTTGAGAGTCAACATTCAAAATTTACAAAAGTGGTCCATTGTATCCCAGTCTCCCCTACGTATCACAATTTTTACCAAGATTGGACAGTTAAAATTCTTATTCTTTACAGTTATGCATGCATTTCTGAATACAGTAGAAGGTTAACCTGGAGTTTACGGTACGCACTTACTTCGTTCTTCTTAGGATCGCCAAATCTTTGCCGCCAAGAGTGGCGATGAGAGAACATTTGTTTTGGATGCGTCTAGATGTTTTTAACGAGCGACAAGCGAGCATGCACACAAATTTATCTTTTCATCGGTGTTTTGATTATCAGGCTATATTGTGCCATGTTTCGATTGGACTGTTTTGTTCAACTCTTCGATGAGATTGGTCGATTCATTCGAATTTGAATAAAATTTCGTTTAGAATTCTTTGGATGGAATATCGGTTCAGTACCGTGTGTTATTCTGTGCGTTTCGTTTCTCAATGAATAAGCGAAGCTACGAGTATTCCGCTATGCTGAAAGTGAAGCCGCTGATGTTTTTTTTTGCATTAAAAAAATTTGCCCGGTACATGCTTGAAATGCCACAGGCATTGCGTGCGGAAATCCTAGTTTTCGAATTTTTTTAAAAAACCTAGATTCCTAACATTCAATGAAAAAGCAAAGCTACTAGTTTTCTGCTATGCTGAAAGCGAAACCGCTCATGCTTTTTATGTTAAAGAAATTTGCCCGGTGCACACTTGAAATGCTGCAGGCATTGCGTGCCAAGCTCTCATTTTCAGGTGACGCATGCGCAAGAGAGCAATAAAAAGTGCACTGCACATCCAAAACAATATTTGGCGACAGCACATGAAATTGCGCCAAGAAAAATTGGCGAGAAACAGGTGCGTACCATAAACTCCAGGTTTACCTAAAGTTCAGAAATTAAGATACAAAAAACTATAAGATTACATGCAAAACAAAAAAACATAAATTAGATATGAAGGAAGGTACAAATATACAGATGTATTAAAATTATATATGAACAATACGCATGTATCCTATTTTGTTTACTTTAAAAAAAAAAAACCTTTGGTTAGCAAAAGAAGTATAAAGGCTACTGACCACACTCCCATCACTATTTTCCTAATTCCTTCCCAATTATTTTCCTTCCAATATTAATTTATATGGTTGGAAATTTGCATAAATGGGCTTTAAATAATTGGAGTTCTACTGTAATATAATTACAAGAAGCTTTACAGCTGCTTTCTTAAATTAAGTTCTGTCATAAAATTCCATTCATTTAATAAACACCTTGTATACTGAAGTCAAAAATTTATATTTTGATATCAACAAGGGAAAAGATTCATAAAACAGTGAAAATTTTTGCTATTTCTAAAGCTCTTCAAAATTAAGTACTTTATCCTGTTTAATTTGTGAAGGTGCGAAAATCATTTTTTAAATCTATTCAATTTTTTAAAAAAGCACTAATACTATAATTAAGGTTTGAGTTCACTACCCTGGATTTAAGTTCATAATGAATTCTTAAGGACCAAAGGCCACTTAAGAGTTCATTATAAACTTTACTACTCTATTAGTGGGAGAAACATTAAATTTTTACATAGATGATTTGTCTGCTTAATTCTAAAAATTTTTTTACCTATCAAAAAATTTGTTCTGTGTATCAAAACATAAAAGTGAAATGCAGTAAGAGCTTACTTATTTAATCAAGAGGCTAGCTTTAAAAAATTTAAAAACAGGTTAAATGAGATTGCATTAAATAATAGGAATAGGTGAAACAAAATAGTATATAAAATTACTGCATGTGTTATTGGATAATATTACTTATGACTTACATTAATTATAGGTGTATTAATTGCTAATATAATTCATAATCCTAATTTATTAATCAAAATCAAAAATATTCAAGGTAATAATTTATATTAGTGATAAAAAGAATAAAATTCAATGTATAGTGCAAATATCAACTTGACATATTCCTGAATTTGTATCTTAGCTTACAAGAAAAAGTCTTTTTGTCTTTTCGTTTTTGTTTACTTTTTCCTTTTCTATCTTTACAATCAGACATTTTAACACTAAAAATGAATAGCTAATTTACTGATGTAAAATAAAGTCTTATTTTTGTATTCTCATACAGTAATTCTGATGGCAAATTATATATACGAATTGCAATCAAAGTAGACTTTATATGTAGATACTATACTGCACTACAAATATAATTTTTACAAGCAATAAAAATATAATTTTTCAAAAACATTCTTTAATTATTTATATATCTACAAGAGTTAATAAAATATTTATTTAATATTAGAAACTAAGCAATATCTTCTGAAGAACTGCATTAAATGAAATTGATTGTTTTGTTAATCAAAAAACTTCCTTTCAACTCAGGAATATTACTTCTGAACAGAAAACAGATGAAAAGAAGTGCTTCCACAAAAATAAGTTGTATAAATTCTTGAATAATTTTTAATTAAAATGTCCTTATTTTTAATGATACTTCAAATTTTTGTTTTAAATTGCCAACTGAATGCAGAACATTAAAAAAATAAGCAAAGATCACAACTTTAACAGTTCCTTCAACTTTTTGAATGCATATTATAAACATATTTTTCTTCAGTCATAAATTTCGCGATTCATAAAAATGAATGGTTAATCACATCTTCATTAAGCGTAAATAAGTTAATTAAAAAATTTTTTAGAGAAAATGCATTTTTCCCAGAGTACATACATTCAAATAAAAATTACCTCAGCACAGTTTCTCTAACATCTAAAAGTAAAATAAGCAGCAAATAGCCCAAATTTAGGTTCAAACCGATTCATGGCGAGGCGTTTACTTATTAAAACGAACTGTATTAAGTCGATCACCCTTTTACAAACAACATGATCAGTATGATTCAGTCCAGATATCTTTTAGAATGAGAAATTATAGAAATAAAACTTCGTTTAAAAATATATAACAGAATCTATTACAGTGAAATAGTTTTATGACAAATTGGGGCTCATAAGTTACACTCCAAATGAACCACATCAATTTTCACATGAGGGTGAACTAGTTTCCGAAATCATAAAACAGAACTTATTTTACTTTTCAATTATAAAATGAATATCAATAATGAAGTAAAAAGTACCCAAAATAGTAAATAATAACATTTATGACTTACTCAGTTCTAAGGTGACGCTTTGAAGTCACCAACGCAAGAGTTCAAGTTTCATGAGGATAGAGCTAAAATTAATTTTACATAGTTTTCTTACAAATTAAATGCTTAGTATCTTAAAAAATAAGAATTGCAATTCACAAACAGCAAATCTTGACACAGAATTCCTGCACATACCAATTATAATTAAAACTAGTAAACGCTAAATTGCTTACAACTTGCTTTCCCAAACAGGACAAATTTTTTGTTGCCAGACATATTAAAGCAATTTCTATGTTGAACAAACAAAATGCTTATAAGTATGGGCAAGTGGAGCAAGTCTTGCAAAATAGCCCTCTTTGAGCTTTATGGGGGGAAAAAACGTCACAAATGAAATAATTTCTCAATACCAAAGAAGGGAAAGTTTTATTTTTTTGTTGGATTTCTCTTATAACTTAGACTCCTTCAAATTAAAAAAAAAAAAACTTCATGTTTCACGAGACGAACTGAAATGAAATAGTTTTGTGTATTTTCTTCTGTGTTATTATATTATTGTGGTGATAGCAATACGAGAGGAGAACACTAGAGAATTCGAAATTGACAATACTTCTTTTAGTTGTATTTTTGATAACTTGACTTCCTGGAAGTTATATAAAATTGTTAGTATTATTTTTATGTTGTTTTCCTATTTATAAAATTTTCGTATTCCTAATTTGTTCATTGGCCTTTAAAGAAACGTCATGAAAACAGCTGTTCCTCCTCTTGCGTTTTATTTTTAATCTTGCGGATTATGAGCTAAGATCCATTATTCTTGTTTCGATACATTTTCTTTTTTCTTATTATAGTAACATAATTCATGCAGTTCTCTCAGTTGATATTATTTTTTCTTAAGTTAATTTAGTTTTTGTAAACATTCCGAGTAATAAGAATTTCATGGCGTTTAGGTGGTTTCGTTTCATGAAATTTCACTTGATATGTCGAAGTAAAAAAATGGAATAATTGGCCAGTACTTTGTTGCTGATACGTAAAAGAGAAGAAATTTCATCTCGAAGTTTTAATATTATTTAAATATCTTGCCGTTTGGAATCCATGCACTTAGAAAGAAAACATAGTGTAAATTTTTAAATGCGATTTATTTCAGCTGAGTAATTATTTTACAAAATGGATCACAACCAATTTGTCTGACATTATTAAATCTGTATTTGTGTATCTAACAGTTTTTGCATTTTAGCTCAGCATTTTAACTCTTGTAATTAAAAAAAAAAATTCTTCTGGTTTAAACACTGAAATATAAATAATTTAACATTATTTTGAGAAATATTAAATTTATTGCATAAAACTATTAGGTCAATTATTTTGAATTTAGTACTTTTTTAGGCAGAAATGTGTAGAATTTTTTGAGAATCGTTGTGAATTCCCTTAAATGAGCTAATGTAATTTGTAGATGATGTTTGGTTTAAAATGGTCTTACTTTTTTTTTTTTTTTTTTTTAACGCAGATTAACATCACTTTAATAATATTAAAGATAGTTATTAAAGAGAATATTAGAAATGCTTGTATCTGGTTATTTTTTTAATATAAAATTAACATATTACTTCACTTCATAGTTTTCTGTTGTAATTTCAAGGCAATTCACTGAATGGAAGATTTCTTTTAGGAAGTTTCACTTAAGTTTCAAATTCACATTACATACAAAATATTTTCTTATCTTGTATTTAGATGTTAAGATGAAGATTTGAAAGCAGTAATAAGATGCTTTGCACTAATGTTTAAGAGCAAACTTGGAAATAGAAAGAGTAGATGAAATATTTCTTTTGAGTCGGTGGCTCTAATTACCAATGCCTTAGATCAGGCTGTTTGAATGAAACAGTATTTGAGTAAAAGCATCTATTTTATAAAAATGTAAATCATTTCATGATTGAAAATAATGGTAAACCTGGAGTCTACGGTGCCGGCCTGCTTCTCGCTAATTTTTCTTGGCTCAATTTCATTTGCTGTCGCCAAATACTGTTTTGGAAATGCAGTACACTTTTTATTTCTCTCTTGCGCATGTGTGGATGAAAAGGAGAGATTGAGCATGCAATGCCTGAGGTATTTCAAGTGTGTACTGGGCAAATTTTATAACTTAAAAAAACATCAGCAGCTTTGCTTTCAGCATAGCAGGAAACTAGTAGCTACGCTTTGTCATTGAATGTTAGGAATATGGTTTTTTTTTTTAAATTTCAACAACAAGAATTCTCACATGTAATGCCTGTGGCATTTCAAGCGTGTACCGGGCAAATTTTTTTAACTTAAAAAACATCAGCAGCTTCGCTTTCAGCATAACGGAATACTCGTAGCTTCACTCATTCATTGAGAAATGAAACACACAGAACATACACCGTACTGAACCAATATTCAAACCTAAGAATTCCGAACAAAGTTTTATTCAAATTTGAATGAATTGATCAATCGTATCGAAGAGATGAAAAAAAAGTCCAATCGAAACAAGGTGCAATATAGCTTGATGCTCAAAACACCGATGAAAAGGTAAATTCCTGTGCATACATGCATGTTACCCATTAAAAACATTGCACAACTGAAACAAATGTTCTCTCATCTTCGATCTTGGCGGCAAAGAGTTGGCGATCCTACGAGGAACGAAGTAGGTGGGCACCGTAGACTCCATATTAACCAAAATGGTAAAAATAACAATTACTAATTTAACTAAAATGAAATATTTCAAAATGCATTTGAAATTATCAATTTCAAGACTTGCTAAGTGGCTGTATAAAATTCATTCTTTTTGTGGCATTCAACAGACTGTTTAAATGAAAGAATATTTGAGTGAAAGCATATTTGATCTGTGTGAAGACTGGTATATATATTCTGTTTAATTTCTGAAAATTTTAACTTGTTACCTTGATAATCTTAATAAAATTATAGTCCATTGATTTTTATTCCCGGCTTGTGTGAAATATCTGTATTAAATATATCTTATAGTTTGTTTTAATATCCCGAGACTAGCACTTTTGGACTATTTTACACCTTAAAGGAGTGTCGGGCAATGAGTAAGATGAGTGCATTTCCCGAGTTCTTTGTTAGATCACGCTGAATAAAATGTAAACATCTCCCCTTCCATTCTTTACTTGTCCCCTATTTTGGTGAAAATAACTTCGACTGGCACATGCACAAAAGCACAGAGGGTTTCGTTATCCGAGAACATATTATATTTCTTATTAGTTTTATTTTTCATGCAAGTTTGAATCCTTAACTTATCTTAGATTGAGTTTTTTTTTTAATGTATATATCAAAGCAAGCAAGAGAGAGATTCCTGCCTTCCCTTTTATGTGTTTCTGGGTTTTATTTTTTTTAATTCTGTCTTAATCCCTTCCCACTTTTTATTTTAGTATCTTCTTTTATCTTTATTTTTCTAATAACTCTTATGCGCATTAGCTAATGTAATATTTCTAAAGGCAGTTTTTCTTAGTCTGCATCACATGTTTGCTACTTAGAGATATATTGTAAAATTAAAAAAAAGAGCAGGAAATAAAATTAACAAGGATAAAACATCCTAGTTTATAATAATGACGATTGTCTCAATAGCAAATAGTAAATCAGCATTACAAATCAGTTTTAACGTGTAAACAATATCATAAGGCTTTTCTAACTATAAAAATGAAGATGCTGCAGAATGAGAAGCTTAACATCAGGCCTATACTTGTGGAATTTTTGTTACCTTTCATTTTCTTTTGCTGACAGATTATCTTTGAATTTACATATGCAGTATCCTGTAATATCCTGGATGGCACAGGAATGAAAAATTGTAATGAAGAAACCAGGAAGGATAGGCTGTATTATTTGATTTAAGAGGGTCAGTGTTAGATGTGATTCGCATAGAGAGATACCCATGATAGATTTTTAATCGTGCTTGTATAATAAGGTTTACTTGATTTTGAACTCTGCCTGTGAAATTAGAAATTTCAATCTTTTATATTGTTTCAACCATTTGAAAGCCTACTGAAAATCTGATTTAGATCTTTTTCTTCACAAACAGTGTTTTATCTCAAAAATTATTTGTGTGAACTTCAATTAAAATTTGGTTTCATAATAGTAAGATTAATATTTTTCCCTGGTGGGATAAAAGTTAGGGATGTAATCAATATTCAACCCTTTTTCTGTCAAATATATTCAGGATAAAGATTTTTTTTCAATGTGCTTTTAAATACACATTTAACAAAGAATATTGCAGAATTGCATTTCAGTACATTTATTATCAGAAAATCTCCTAATCTCCAATTTTAAGTTCCATACTGCATAGGTGTATTTATTAAAGTTATATAGAATTTATCATTGCAAAGTCTAAAATTATGATGCAAGAACAATAATTTTTCAGGAAGAAGTCTGTTCCATTTGGTTTCATACACATATAACACCGACTAGGGATGTAACGAATATTCAGTATTAGGGCTATTCGGCCCTTTCCCAAATATCTCTGACAGAATACCGTCAAGATATTTGGCAGAATAAATTCAGGATAAATGTTTTTTTTTTTAAATGTTGCTTTAAATCTATTTAATAAAGAATAGTAGACTTGAATTCTCATACATTTATTAATTTAAAAAATCTAACATTTATCCAATTTTAAGTTGCTTAGTACGTAAGTGTATTTAATAATGTTGCATACAATTTATGAAAGTTTATTCCATATGGTTTCATATATATTACAAGCTTCAGAAAATAAACGGTCATTATATAATGCTTGCGGATGCCGCAAGATATTTTCTTGCTAAATTTGTGAACTTTGGAAATTTTTCCAATTTTTTTTCTACCAATTAAGTGGACTCTCCAACCTACTTATTAGAAGTTCTTTATCAAAATAGGAATTTACTTTTAGTTCCTAATTATTTATCCATTCAGTTTTCTTCTGTGTTTGTCATTGTCATGTTCTGCATTGATGACTCTTATTTTTTTGAAGCAATTCCGAAATGAAGAGGGTTTTCTTATTATTGGGATTAAGGTATTTAAAATATTATAAATATACATGAAGGTATTAACATTATTTTTTAATTTGCTATTCAGCCAAATCACTATTCTTTACATCCCTAATAAAAGTTTTAATTAGAATCCAAAAATTGGTGTGTAATTTTTTTTTTCAAATTCTGTGCACCAGTGTTATGATTATATACCTGAATATTATTTGTTTTTTCAAATTCTAAGTGCCAATGTTTATGATTATATACTTGACTATTATTTCTGATAATATTTTTTTAATCGTATCATTTTTGTTTAAAATTTTTATTTCATATCGCTCGTAATAAATACTTAACATTTTTTCAAAATATTTATTCTTCATCTTTCTACCTTCTGAAATCTGTAATTGTTGAGTTGTGCAGGAAACTTTTATTTCTGTAGTAATAGCATCTACTTTTAGCATTCTGCATGTTAAGAATCTTTAACAGAAAATGAAAGGATTGCTTTCTTACTGAGGAATTTACAATTCTTTTTGTTCAATAATTTATTTTCTGTTGGTTAAATTTAATTTCATCCATCAAAATTCGGTACAAGTCAGCATAAGTTAAATTGGGAGAATTTATAGCAAATACCCCTCCCCCTTTATTTGTGCATTATGGTTTGGTGCAATATGTATTACAACAAATATTACAGCATCCATTGACAATTTTCTTTTCTTAAGCCATTTTTAAGTTATCTTGCTATGAATCACTTGAAAATAGATCATTCTTATTGGTTTTTATTTCAATTTCAAACCAATATTAAACTGAACTATTCAAAATTTGGACACTTTAGAGATGATATATAAATACTTACCCTTATATGCATGTAATAAACTCTTTTTTTTTTTTCTTTTAGGTTTAGAGCAGTTTGATCCTTGTTTTTTTTTAATCTATCCAACTTTAGTGTGTTTCTCCCTCCTCTTCCTGTACTCCCAACTGGTGTTATAAATAAAGGGGAGGGGGGAGAAATCTCATTTTGGAAACTTATATATCTATCTCCACTATTTCAAATAAAGAGAAATTTGTCTTTTTTGTTCTGGCTTTTAATTGATGAATAATGTCTTGGATATTGGAGTATTGAGTTCTGCTTGATGATGAATTATCATCCCCCCCCCTCAAGAAATTTTTATTTACTTGCAGTGTGATGGGAGTTAGAATTGTAATATCTTTCACAATGTCTTCTAATTGTGAATAGCATCTTGTTTCTCTACAGCAGCGCTTAATATGCAATTACCTCTAAAACGTTTGGAAGCAATATGAATCTAAGAAACATTTTTACTTAAGGACTGTTTCTACAGTTATAATTGTGATGCATAAGTTTCTAATTAACCATAGTGACGTAATAGAAATCATGAATGCATCTCCTCTAGATTTTTTTTTCAGTATTTTGATCCTATTTGTTGAGCATATTTTTCTGAAGCAGGTAAAACTGTCCAGGAAACTTCTGCGGGTGACATTGCTGATTCTTTTCGGCAATGTCACCCTCTTCAACTATTTAGGTTTCTGGCAGACAAGGATGTAACTTTTGTCTGACTGCATGCAAATTAAAATGCTTCAGTGCTTTAAAAAAATCTGAAAAATTCAAATGAAATTTAACAGCATGTTAAATGTAAGTTTCTGAGTTACAAACTGTCTGCCCTTACCTCATAATGGAATCATTTGCAGAATCCACTTCCATTGCTTTACTGCTATTGTATTGCATTTTGGGGAAGCAAGATTTTAAATGGGATGGTATTTTTCTTTATTTTATTTGGACACACTAATACAGTTAGGAACTATTACCAAACTATCCTTTTTGATAAATTTTTCTGAAATTAGTTATTGTAATATAAGAAGCCTGTAGTGCAACCAGCTATAATTGTTTTAATTTTACTTATCAAACTTACATGCACTTGATATAGTTCACAGAAGTAAACCTAAAATCTGTAAAATATAGTAAGTTCCTAATTGCACAACTGCATTTATTTCTTTCTGTTTTGTTTTTGTTGGATTTTAAGTGTTTACTGGCTTTTTTCTCTAAGGTCTCGGTGTGAGTAAAAACATTTAAAGTTATGAAAAAACAGTAATCAGTTTGTATTTAAATACTCTGAGTATGTAGTTATAGCAGCTTTAAAATGAGTTTACTCCTTAATTTTTTGACATTGCATTTCAAAATGAAAAGTTTTTAAATTTTTATTGATATTCACTGTTTTTTGAAAGTATTAATTAATGTGTTTTAATATTTTTCAGTTTTGAAAACTGCCTACAAATGGATTCCAATTTCGTCATACCTCTGCCGGATAAATATGTTTCTAAGGAACGAACTTTCTCGGTGAATTTTACTTGCCAGAGATGTTGTCAACCGTTGAAGTTACATTCTACTTTCAGAGATCTTGACAGTCAAACTTTTTCTGAGCTCACTGCTCCTCCCTACCCAAATGCAGATAGAAAGGACAGAATCGATCTTATTGAGACTTTCCGAAATCGATCTGATGAAAGCAGTGTAATGAGAAAAATCGTATTGCCTATAAAATTTACTGATGCCGGTAGTGATTTTATGGTCGTGGATGACTTATCCAACTTGCCGTTCGACAGTAACTATCTTGGAAAAGTAACTACACAGCTGTTTGATTTGATGTCAAATTATTCTGATGTTGATCACCCATTATGCGAAGAATGCACAGACAATATACTTGATCAGATGGATCAGCAGTTGAGAATTGCTGAGGAAGAAGTTAAGGAGTATCGAGATTTCCAGGAGCAACTTGAGATGGAAGATGAAGAAGAGGATTTAGATAAATTAAAATCTGTATTACTGAAATATCAAGAAACTGAAGCAAGTCTCCAAGAGGAATTGTCTCAGATGGAAGTCAAGCAGAGTGAAATGAAAGAAATGCTGAGGACTTTGGAAAACGAATGTGAAATTTTGCAGAGGGAGGAAGACAAGAGATGGCAGGAATATTGCCGAATCCAGCGACAAGTTTTATTGTCTGAGGATAATCTTCATAGTGTTGAAAATCAAATCATGTATACTCAAGGTCAGTTTGATAAACTGAGTAAAACAAATGTGTTTAATGCCACCTTCCATATTTGGCATAGTGGTCATTTTGGCACAATTAATGGGTTTCGTCTTGGGCGATTGCCAAATATTCCTGTAGAATGGGCCGAAATCAATGCTGCATGGGGCCAGACAGTTTTGTTACTCCATTCGTTAGCAAAAAAGATAAATCTAACATTCAAAAAGTATCGCTTAGTTCCAATGGGAAATCATTCTTTAATAGAGTCAGTAGAAGGTAATAAAGTCCAACAGCTGCCTTTGTATTGTTGTGGAGGAATAAGGTACGTTTTAGACAATAGGTTTGACCAAGCTATGGTGGGTTTCTTAGATTGCTTGCAACAGTTTAAAGAGACAGTTGAACAAGGTGATGCTTCTTTTCATTTGCCATATCGAATGGAAAAAGGTAGAATAATTGATAAAAGAACAGAAAAATATTATTCTATTAAAGTCCAGTTGAATTCTGAAGAACAGTGGACAAAAGCACTTAAATTTATGCTAACTAATTTAAAGTGGGCTCTAGCTTGGGTGTCGACTCAGTTTCAGAGCAACACTTCTGCTGCAATTGATGCTCCGCCTTCTTATGAAGAAGTTGCATCTTCTTAATTAGAGAATGATTGCTATAATATTTGAATTCAAGATTCTTTATAGATGAGGAGCAATTATAAATATGTTGTATATTGAGAATATATGTTTCTTTTGTTTCAAAGTTCAAATTATTTTTACATGAATTGAAATATGTCTTAAGTTATTTTATTCATGTAGGAGTGAAATTTTATTTTTGTAAATAAGTGTTTGAAACAACTGTGACTCATTAGAAAGTAATGCTGTCAATTACTTAATGTAATTTATTTCATTTAAAGTTGACACTGCTGAATAATTGTTGTGTGAGCAAGTGTAATAAATTATTCTTAATAAATTAAATGGCTGGCTGATGTGTTGTTCAGTATAGATCTGAAATGCAGTGCAGTTCTGATATCAAATTGCAGTAAACATTGGGTGGTATAGATCTGTTTGGTCCACATATGACAAGCTGCTTTCCAGGATTCCTAAAAGAAATGAATTTTAAGATTTAGAATCCTTTTTGAATGTAAAGCAAAATATGATTATCAACAATTTTCTCTGTTTCTCTCCTTTTGTAAGTATTGTTAAATGGCAGTTTTAAAAATTTGATTGATCATTTTAAATTTGTTGTACATTTAAATGGTACTTTATATTAGTTTAACTTCTTGAGAAAAATAAACAATTTTCTTAATACTGTATTTGATGTAATCTACACTTCCAAGCCTGAAAGAAAGAGAAAAAAATGCTTACATCATATATTAGATGAAATGGGTGGTTCTAATTTATAAGTTTTCATCTGAAGTAGAAAGTTGCAATCAAAACATATTTATGCAGCAAAACTATGTTGGAAATGTCCATTGAAGTGAATAGATTTTTCTGCCCAACTGACATAACGAAATATCATAGTAACACTTTTCTGTTAATATATGGATAATTATTTGTAGTTATATCTTAGTTGGCCAATCCCTATTATCAATACCTTTGTACTCCCAAAAGTAAAGGAAGTGGTGATTTGTGTATGTTTTATAGTAGGTCAAATATGCTTAACAAACCATTCATGAAAATATTGGAAAGCCTGGGCTTAAAAACCCATTATCTCTTTTTCAGAACTTTGTTAAAAAAAATTGCTTGATAAATAAACTATATTCCTAACGTTTGCTATGCCAGATTGGGGGGGGGGGGCAATGAGCAAGATTTTATTATCTAACCACGTCAACACTACAAGTACGAGTGGAATGACTAAAAAAGAAGGAAAAGTTTCGAGCCAGGAAGGCAAATGTTGTTAAGTTTTTTTTTATTATTATTATTTATTTTTTTCTTTGAGAGATTAAGAACAAGCAGCTTTAGTGATTTTAAATAAAATCAAGAATTCTAAGGGGGGCTGCAGTCCCATATACCCCCCTCCCTGGAATCGCCACTGTAAGTTTTTAAGTTGAATGATAATGGTCAGCTGATGTTTCCAGGGATGTTTAAGATAGATTTTGGAATCTTCTTCGGAAATTCCGTAGATAATATTTATCATTTTTAAGTTATGGTTATATTTAGTTGAAGGGGAAATCTTCAAGGAATCTCCGTATTTAGACTGTAGACTTTTTGGATCGGTAGAGTCAGCTTCTCGATCTCATGAAGACCTTAAAGGTAAGTAGTTCTTTGAATGTTTTAGATTCTTTTATTTCAAGATTTTCACGTTCTTTGGTGACCTTCAGGGCTGTTCCTTTGTTTCTTCTTTTTGAAGTGGAGCAAGTACTTGATTTATTATTGTTCCTCATGTTTGTTAAAAAGAGAAACAAATGTCTCCCCTCGTCTGAATTTTATTTTTATTCTGTTTACATTATTCGGGTATTTTCGGCATAAGTCCGTGTGGGCTAATTAGTACATTTTTGTCTGTACTTAAACAAAAGAAAGATCAGATTGTATAGCTCCAACTTTTCTTTAATAGCAAATATTCAAGTTTATCCATGGATTAAAAGTTTTCTATGAAAATAAAAAAAAATGTTGCCTGTTTTAACTTTGATTTCGAGGATTTTTCTTCAGGTATTAATCATCTCATTAGTTGGCAGCATTATTGATAATTGTCACTGCCATGTGCATTTGACGTTGACATGCCCGGCAGGTTAACTTTTAGATCGCACATAGAATTGGTTATCCTTATTATCCCAACTAGGTAAACTATTGAATTCCTAATTTTATTTCCCAGGCAGATAGAAATCTTATTTTAATGCTATAAATATCCTACTTGGTAGTAACTCGCTTAATGTTCACATTTTTTAAAGCCACTATTTCAGCATAGTAATTCAGCGCCATTTGCACTGCTATGCCTCTGGGGGTGAAAAAAATAACATGCTCTAGGCGCCATTATCGATCTGCCCGTAAAATCTAGTTCTTTTTCAACCTACCATGTATTTATGCATTCTTGTTTTCTCAGAAATAGCTGTAGGCATCATATTTGAGGTAAATGGAGGACAGACAGATTAGTTTTGCCGAAGTTCCCGTTGCACCAGCTCGTGCGCACAGGGAAAAAAATGATTCAGCATCTGTATAGCCTTTAAAGAAAAGGTTAAATAAGCCGCATTCTCAAATTTTGCTTTCGAAGAAATATATCATTAAGATATTGTTACAATATAAAACTTTCAGATTATATTGAGTTCAATGAAGTAGTCAAACTTCATATCAAAGAAAATTGGTAAAAATCTAATCGTTTTTTAAAATATGCATGTATGTGTATCAGATTAGCAATCTGAATTCTTCGAACTTATGTCGGAGTTTTACACCTCGCTAATTTTCAGGGTTTTTGAAATGGAGTCGTATCACTTCTGGTTTGATTTTGCCTAGACTATCAAATGACGAATTGGTATTAAAGGGTTCTTCATACAGCGTGAATGCTGACTACTAATGATTTTGGTTACCTGAAGAATCCATCTATTTTTACAAGGAATCTTTTGCATATGAGATTAACCAGTGTTGTAGCGATGGTAATTGGCTCCTGGCGGGGGGGGGGGGGGGGGGGAAAAATTATCTTTTCGCCCCTATTCGGCAGTAGTGACATGACAAGGTTAAATGGTTCCAGAGCATTGTATTTTTCTTCTCATCATATTTGGCTTTAAAAAAGTAACACACACAGTAATATGTTGTCTGCTTGATGGGACATCTTTACCTGTTGCTACGCAACATGGCCAATACCATAAATTCGATACCATCCTAACCAGCCAGTGGCGAATCCAAGGGGGCTATGGGACTGCAACCCCCCGAGCTAAGCCAGAATTCCTGATTTTATTTAAAATCACTACAACTGTTAGTTCTTAATTTCCCCTTTTTAAAAAAAGATAATAAAAACGTGACAACATTGTTTTCTGGCTTGACAGGCTCGAAAACTTTTCTAGTCATTCCACTTGTAGCGTTGACGCAGTCGGAGACATTTTTTGGCTAGTTATTATATTGTATTTTTTTATTAAATTATCGGAAGTACTGTATTGTTCTTTATGATTCTTATTGCCAGGTGAGTAAAGTTAAAGTGTTTTAATTTACATAAGCCATGAGGTTTGACATTCGTCTTTGCGATACAAAATTTTAATGACCTCAGCCCCCCAGACCAAATCCTGGATTCGGCACTGTAACCAGTTGTGTAAAAAATGCTTTTGGCTTCAATTAGTCTTTGAAAAATTGTTTTACTGATTTACTTGGTATATTAAAATGTAAAAAAATGACCACATCAGTATAAAAAATTTTTAATGAAACCCTACACGAAGATATTTTTTGCCAAAAATGTCAATCATTTAAAGTTTTGATGAATTAGAAATTATATCACCTACCTCAGTGAAGTCGTGTAAGTGGTGACTATCACACTGTGCAGGAAGAGTTTGCACCCATCTGCTTTGGGGCTTATGGTGATCCGGATGGATTCCGAAAGTTTAAAACTTGCACATGCCCATCGGAAAGCGATGCTGCGGACATCGATGTCTTCTGGAGTATGAACTATGGTCCTGTAAATCATTCCGGAATCGATCGCTACATTTCTGGAATGAAATCGGTAATTACTAGCTTTCTGAATGGTAATGTGTGGCTTACCTAAGTAAACATGCGAAACTTACATTAACTTAAAAGAAGCTAATGTTGAGACGCCCTAGAAAATGTATAGATGTGCTTCCAACGTTAAGGCGAATTGTTATGGTGCTTTTCCCTGTAAGTTATTGTTTTGTTTGTAATGCAATCCCTCAATGTATCTAAAACTGCCTAATCTCAAGGAGTCGAGTTAGTGTAGACCATTTGGTCTTTGTGTGGTCCGTCTCTTTTCTATCTGCTTAGTGCTTATCTCTGGGTCACAGCAGTATAACTAGGTTTCATCGGCAGTAGTGACATTCTTCTACCAATCATCAAGTAACATTAATGATTGGTAGTCCAAGACAAACATTCATGCGATTTTATTTCTGGGTGGAGGCAGTGGCGGACTGGCTAGGTTGCCAGCTTGCCCGATGGCAAGTGGGCCCCTCAAACAGAAGACAATTTGGGCCCCCCAGAAAGTGTGGCAGAGAAGCAAAGAAGAACTCTTTCTCTAAAACACATAAACAAAATAGACCTCTCCCCCAAGGTCCATGTTTTGGAGTTCGACACCCGTTTTTAGGAATTTACTGCCTTCGTAATTCGACCAGTCAGACAGCGGGTGGTCGCCCATCGGAACGGCGTTCTGTCCATTTCCTTTGAACTTCCGATCATTTACAGATGTTTCACCAGCAAACCTTCGGGGGCATTGAAACAGGGTATCTCTTCTGTGAAAACTCGAGTCGCAAAACTCATTAAGATATTTTGCTGGTTTCGGAAGCCCCCGGAGAGACGGAAGGAATTGCCTCCCTTTGTGCAGATAGACTGCGGTTCTTGTGAGAGATGGCTATAAGGTGGTTTTTCTTTCTTTTTTTGTAGTTTCATTTTACTGTCATATTAGCCAGATCTTGGCTTTACACGAATCTACGACTACACATATCAGAAATGCTCAGAAATATATCAGTGTGGTTAAGGGAGGGACCTTAGATGATTTTCTTGCAACGTCATTAAATAAAAAGAAAGAAGACGTACGGAAGCAGAGAAATATAGTAATGAGAATTATAGACATCATAAAGATGTTAAGCAAGCAAGCACTTCCTTTTCGAGGGCACAGAAACGAACCAGCTTATACTCTGGACAATGATACTCTGAATCATGGTAGTTTTGTGGCTACAGTGCAGTTAATGGCAAAATATGATCCAATTATGGCAGCTCACGTTTCTTCAGTGCAGTACAAGTCAGAGCAAAGACTAAAACGATTAGAAAAACAAAGACTGAAAGTAAAGGCCGGGGTGGACTTGTCACATACTTAAGTAAAACGACACACACACAATTAATACATTAATTCAAATTATGAAGAACATGATACAAGAAATAATCAGTTATGAAGTTTGCAATGCAAAATATTATTCCATTCAGGTGGATTCCACCCAAGATAATACATCCATCGATCAATTTAGTATCCTCATCCGATATGTATTTAAAGGCATTATCTGTGAACGTCTGCTTTCAGTTGTGCCAAGTAATGATAGCACAGGACAGGGACTTTTTAATTTATTGTCTCAAACCTTAGAGCATCATAAAATTGACCCCAGAAAATGCTCATCTGATAGCACAGATGGTGCTGCAAGCTACCATGGGCAATATAAGGGCTTGCAAAGTAAACTTGCTGATGTGGCAGATCACCATGTTCATATATGGTGCTATGCTCATGTATTGAATTTGGTTTTAACTGACACAACAAAATGTTGTGTTTCTGCAGTTTCTTTTTTCAGTTTGCTTCAGAATTTGGCAACTTTCCTAAGAACGTCATACAAAAGGATGGCTGTATGTATAGAAGTTGTTGGGAAAGAAATGGGACAGGAAGAAATGAAACGATTGAAGCTAATTGGTGAGACCAGGTGGTCCGGAAAATTCAATGCCGCAGCAGTAATTTTTGGACGTTTTGAAAAACCTTCTGTCAGTACTTTTATAAATCTGCTGACATGTTTATCAATTATTCAAAATTTAGAAAAATTTAACGCAAAAACAAAGCATGAAGCAAATGCTTTACTTCACAACCTTTTAAAATTCGAAACAATTCTGACAGCATTTAGCTATTTGTATATATTTGAAACTACAGCCCCATTGTCAAGTTATCTTCAGACAAGCGCTTGGATATGTTCACTTCATGGAGTTTGATAGCTACAACAAAGTTAAAGGAACGGGCAAGAACATTTCATAATGTTCACAGCAAGGCCTTAGAATTTGTAACGAAATGTAACGAGCAAATTTCTCAGGTGAATATGGTTGAAAATGAAACATTGGAAATCGATATTAAGAGACAGAGAAAGAAGAAGAAAATGGCTGATGAGCTTGCTAATGATGAAGGTAATTCCTCAGATCCTCTAGTTGATTTTCGAGTGAATGTGTTCAACCTAATAATGGATCGCATTGTCCAATCATTAGAAGATCGATTTGTACAACACAAACAATTGTACAAAGACTTACTTATCCTGCTTAGACCCAATAAATTTTAAGACTATCGTAGAGAAGGCTTTCGAAGATGAGGCATTGGAAGGAATTATGAAGTTATTTCCACAGAGCAGCAAATATCAAATTAAATTGGAATTGTTTTCTTTTTCTTCAAACTTTGATGTATTGCAGTTACTGCTTAATAATGGTGAGAATTTAATGGATTCCAGTTGCAATAACTGTAAAACCTGCAGCACTTGTCCGTCGTGTGTATTAAAAATTTTAGCATCAAACATACTTCATGATAAAGCATATGATAACCTTTATGAACTTTATAAAGTCGTCTGTACTTTATCAGTTACCCAAGTACACTGTGAGAGAACATTTTCAAAGCTAAAGATTATAAAGGACCGATTAAGAAATTCAATGTCAGAGGAAAACTTGGAATCATATGTGTCGCTGTTTATTGAAAAGGAATTGTTAGATAATTTGGATGGAGAAAAAATTATTGACAGATTTGCGGAGACATCTAGTGAACTGAAACGCTTGTTGACTTGCTCTTAATCTAGTGGAATTCTGTACTTTTGAGTTGTCAGTCTTTAACAGTAACAGATGTTCTTTAAAAACATTAAAATTGGTAGATAGTTTGCATTTTATTTTAAGTTTGCTTAAAAACATTTTGTGGATGTGTAGCACGCTGTAATTTTGGAACCATATAGTTATTTCAAGAATTTTTTAACATTCAATCATAAATTTGAATTTATATTTGTTACTTCCAGTGATTATGTATAATACTTAAATTAATTAATAATATCTTTAACATATCTTTAGATTAGGAATAGATTATTGATTTTAAATTATATTTATATATAATAAAATATATACATAAAATGATTCCGTTGTTTTAGTCGTCAAATAAGGAACAAGCCGAGTTATTAACTGTTTTTATTTATTATGGGAGAGTGGTGGAATATGCGCTCATCTCGTATGAAAGTTTCATGTCAAAAGAGAACGGAAAATCCCTTCATTCTCTCAGATAAGGGATTAACATATAGACACTTGATCAAAGTGAAGGGAATATCAGCTATTTTTAGCAAATTACGTAAGTGTTTTAGGAAAAAGTATGGCGCCAACAAGTTGCTGATTTCGCGATTTAAGCTCGCGCGTGGAAGCGATTAAAATATTCTTTTAGTAATAAATATGCCAAAACACGCGAGATTTAACATACCCCTAGCGCGGGAAATAAAATGAAACTGGAGTATAAGAAAAGTGACTTTAGAATACATTAATATTGTACTAAGAATTTAAAATATATAATATTAGAATTTAAAGTAAAATTAAGTGAGATTAGTACATATACATATATATATATTTAATAATTTATAATAATAATTATATATATATATCATAACATTAATATATATAATATATATATTAATGTTATGATTGTAAATATGTGTGGGCCCTCACTGACTCCTGGCAACCACTAATTTCAGACCCAGTCCGCCACTGGGTGGAGGTTAACAAGGAAGACGTAAACACTAGAAAATGCAATGCTAGAAATATCATGAATTTGTCTTTGAAGATTTTATGCAGGTTTCTTACTTATATTTCCTGCAATTTAGAGATTTCTTCGAAGGTAAGAAGTAAATTAGTTTTAATTATAGTCGTCATTGTGTCGATGGCTATCTTAGAAAGCTCTGAAATAGGTGCATCGT
>BGPR01009586.1:0-56754 GCA_013235015.1 Araneus ventricosus
GAAATGTACTTCGTTCAGTTACGTATTGCTATTTAGAACTCAGGTGTCGTCTCGCCCTCTTCATCTGACCAAGGTTCAAAATTACAGAAGAAAATTAATACCCAAAAATAGTTCTGAAGTGTTGCTTCAAAACAGGAATTTAATATAATTATTAATTTTTAGATTTTTATTTGATACTTCATTACTCTCGTTACTCTTAAATAAATTTATTTAGATAAATATTACTTCATTGTCTGTATCATTATTTTTAAACTATTTGTTTGCTCTGAATTATAAAGTTCCTGAGGTAATTTTGCCTCTTGGCCGTATCGAATTTAGTTAAATGTTTATCAAAAGAGTGGCCTCGACTACATCCAAAAGACCTCAAAAGATCTTGCATTGGGCGCCGTGCTTGAATTAGTTCAATAATAATATTTAATATGGAAGAAAATCAGCGTTCACCAGCTTTCCTTAGCAGTCATTGTTATTGATTTGAGGTAAATTTGCGTCTTATTCATATAGTAATCGAATTGAGAAATATGTTATCAGTGCGAAATTTGAAAAAATTCAAATTAAATTTCTTCTAAATTTTCTTCAATAATATGGGATGAATGTTCTCAATAATTTTATAGTTTATCTGAATCCCAATAGATTCCACTCTACTACCCCAGAAATTATCTTCGTGCTGAAAAAAGTTTCTTTGTGTCAAGCCTTATTCTGCTATATCTCATTATCTTTGTTAATATTCAGGTCGGATTGTCACGAAAATAGCAATGGATTGGCGCGTACTCGAGTTAAGAGAATGTGAGGTTAGCTAGAACAGTTAGAGAGAGCAAGTTTCTCACTTTTGCTGCCATCCGAAAGTTTGACATCTCCAGCTGTTCTTTAGGTATCCGCCTGGCTTAAAATAAAAGTTTCATGTCTGAACTCGACAAGAAATGTATCTTAAACGCACAAGAAATATCCGAATTGATTGAAAGAAATTTTCAACCTTTTGACGTCTATTGAGTTTATAAATTGCGCTGTCACAATTTCTATGTTATATCTGGCAACAAATCTTTATCGATTTTGTAATAGAGAGAAGAGAATCAAGTATGCATTTTAGAACTCTTTCCTTTGACCGAGTGGATAGAAAATTTAAAACAGATTTTCAATTCTAGTCGTAACACCATTTGCTGTTATCTGGGCTACAAAAGATGCACATTTTGTACAAGTTTTGTTGAGTTTACAGCGATTTCCTGCAAAGGACAGTTTATAGTCTTCTTCTAGGACTCCATACTGTCATAAGAGTTTATAGAGCCACTTGTCGGCATTATTTGCAACTAATTTTAAATCTTCTTTATCAGACGGGTTTGAGAATTAACTTACCACTGGTTTCAGTATTCTATCGATCTCTGCAGCCTAGTTTATTTTTAAAATGAGGGAGCCCATTGTGGAATGTACGGTCTGCTAATGAATTATGCAAATGACCAACTCGATGTCTATAAACAACTTATCTTTATCAACATAACAAAAGAGACGTCGGTATCTAAAACAAAACAAGGAAAAATTCGAAACTTGAAACTGAATTATTTCACAACTACGCATTTACTTTTAGTCACATTCAACTCGATCTCGTCAGTTCACTTCTCTGTCTGAAGTCTTGACCGCAGCGCCACATGGAACAACTTGTATAGATGAATTTAAAATTTTTGCAGTGCGAAATAGTAACACCAATGTATATCAAAGAAAAAATAAACCAACTTGAGGTGCACTACACTAGAATTTCTCTTATAATTACACGTTACGTCGCGTTGTGTCTTGATCTCCGCAGTAGATAGAAGAGAATCTAGTATGCATTTTGGAACTCTTTCCTTTGACAAATTGATTACAAAATTTAAAACAGAATTTCAATTCTAGTCTTAAAACCGTTTGCCAAATTTCACCCACATCACTCGCTGCGTTATTGAGTTATGTTCATCCACAAACATATAGACTGACAGAATCCCACTCAACACATTTTTCTCAAATTCTGACAGAAATCTCCGATTTTGGTGGAGAAACAGCACACCAGATTTCATCCATGTAATTTGTTGCGTTTCGAGTTATCATGTTCATAGACGGAGAGAATTCTGAAAATAGATTTCTTGTCTCTGGAAGTCTGTTTCTGGACGTTCACGAGCCCTCCACTTCACGCAAATTCGGCCGCTGCTCGCCAAAACCCGTCGTCAATGCGAAACACCTTTGAGAATATGACCGAGGTGGTTGCCCCTCCCCCAAGACCATTCACCCCACCCTCCTCTGCGTGTCCGGATTTCACCTACGAAAGTAAATTATGGTAACCGCATTTATGTTTGAACAATCGTTTAGTGTACTTATAATATGTTTTTTGATAAATTGTGTATTGTTATTTATTTTCTTGTGTTAAGGATAGTGATTTTTTGAGGATCTGTTTTTAATGAGAGGAGATTGACAGTAAATTTCCTATTTTTGATAAATACAAGTAAAAAGATTTCGATATGTACTTATAAAACAAAGTTCACTGCATTGCATTTCTTTTTACTAAGACAAGAAATGTTTGAAAGTTGTGTTCAAGATTACGCAGAATTATAGAGATTCCCTTAGAAGCGAAGAAAGATCCCTTGATAAATACGGAGTTAAAAGAAATTCCTAATTCATTTATGACAATAAAAGAGTTGATTTTTTTAAAGTAAGAAATTATAGTAAGTTAATTGTTTCTTTTCATCTCTTGCATTTTTTAAAATCTCTTCTGATTTTTGTATATTTTTAGTTATCTATTTTCTTCACTGTTTATTACTATATTTTTGTGTAATCCCTTTTCAAAATGTGTACAGAATCCTGGCTTGAAGTTCAGATTATCTGGTCACTTTAATTTTACATTTGTTACAGATAAATAAAAAACATATAAAGGGTGAGTTTGACCTATTCTTACGAACTAAAGTGGGTGATAGAAGAGCCCATTGGGATCATAAAACACCATAGCAAACCTATTCAACGATAACTATTTCCAGGTTATGGCAGATTCAATGATTTTGCTAAAAATCGTGAAAAAATATGGCAGATTCAATGATTTTGCTAAAAATCGTGAAAAAATCCCCATCTAGAATCCACATAAAAATCCACATCTACACGTAAAATAAGTATATATTATGGAAGAGCAGTTAACATCCTTTAAGATAACAATTTGATTTTCATAAAAATACCTAGCTTTAAAGCCGAATTTCAAGCGTTGAAACGTTGGCAAAGTGTAAAATCGAATGATCGCCAAAATCTTTAATAATAAACACCGTTCAAGCTAAAATCTGTCAAATTTACCAAACACGTGTACAATCGGCTTTCGAATGAGCCTACCATAAACCATATCAGTGTTTTATTTGAGGAGAAATTTAGTCTTTCGTTGGCAATACTTCACTGAAATCAGTGTTCGTCGAAATATTCATTCGACAAAATGGCGCCAAGCGAAACGATGGTATATAAATGTAATGTATGCAAATTCGCCACTATCAACTCTTTAGGATATGCAGATGTGTTCCAGCCTATTTACATATGAGAAAATATTGGTTGCCAGGAGTCAATGGGGACACACTGATATCTACAGTGTCATAATATATAAATACAATAAATTAACGTAAATAAGTTAATATAATGTTTTCATAATCTAAAGTTCTGTTATATATATACAATTAATTACAGTTAACAAGTATTATACATATTAATAAAAGTAAAATTTATGATTGAATTGGAAATAATTTTGGTGGGAGTACAGCATATTCTATATTTGGAACTAGCCAATTATATTGTGAATTTTTTATCCAAACTGAAAGTTAAGTTTGAGAGAGCATAGGAAATTTGCTAGAAAAAGAGTTATTTCCCTTAAATCTCTCTCTATCTTGAAAACATAAAATACTGGGGGCCCATATTGATTTACGTGCAAGTGGGTCCACTTACCACCGGCTAAGCTGGCAACCTGGCCAGTCCGACACATTCACAAAATAATGCATAAATAGTAACTTCGTTAGAAAAGAACTCTGATCAAATATTAACAGAATTGTCGAAAGTAGTCTCGAACGTGGTTATCGTTTATTTATCAGATTATCGAATCTTTTCTGGTACTCCCGGTTGGGTTGGGAGACGTCACTTTTTCCGCACTGTTAACAACGGTAAAAGTGACGTCTCCGAACCCAACCGGACGTATCAGAATAGATCCCTATATCAGCATTATTTGTGGGTGTTTTTTAAATTCTAAAACAAGAAAATAGTGATGCTGAGAAATGTCACTTGTTAAGGAGACTTGGAGAGAGGCATGATTCAAGAATAAGAATGAAATCTTTAGTGTCTGGCGTTTGCATGATTAAGCAATCTGGTATGGGTTTCATATACTCATTAGTCAGTAAAAGATAGTACAATATGCAGCATTCATTTTTACAAGGTCAGACATTTGCTATATATAATAAAATTTGAGTGCAAAATACATATTAACATTTTAGTCTGCTCACTTTCTTCTTTCTACAGCAAAAAAAAGCAAAAAAGGCATTTTACTGCACTGTTTACTTAAGAAAATATGCGTGCTAATAATAATAGTAAGAATTCATTTTAGTTTTAGATATCAGAATAATATTATATGACATTTTGAGATGACTTTTTCTTTGAGATATAGTTTCAAAATGGAATTGATATTTCACAGTTTTGAAATTGTTCCCATTTATTTGTTATGTAGGTTGTTCTGAAAAATGTGATTAGCACAAACTGATATATTATCTGTGGAAAGAAAGTTTTCATTAAACTTACGGGTGTGAATAAATCAGTATCTTTTCATGATCACTTATCTCGACAAGTTTCAAGTCCATATCAGGAGCGATTATTATCATTCGTATTATTTTGTGTTTTTAACATAGATGTACTTTTGCAAATTTTTAATTTAAAAATTTGTAGTATGAAAAAAATTAGTTGTAATTATATAGTCAGCTTATTAACCAGTTTCTTTCCAAGTATCGTATCAGAGCAGAGCTTTAAATAAACAAGTTTTGTGCAGAATAATTAAATTCCTGGTTGCTAGTTGACAGCCATTTATTCAAAACTCCTATACAACGTCACAATAAGAGGCCTCGTTGGGGCAGCGTATGTGAGATCAGTGAAGCGAACACTGACTCGACTCGGACGGACTAGACAAAACGTAAAACAAACCAAGTACTTTTAACCCTGTAGACTTTTTTTTGCGAGCGTTTTCATAGTAAATGTGAATCACTCCAGCAGAAGGTTATTTCCCTCAATTTGTTTGCCTAAGGTTCCACTCTGCGGGGCGAATCTCTTTCACAGATCACCGAAATTCAATACTCGACTGCATTTTGTATGCCAAGAGTTTTTTAGGGAACTTCCTTGACAATCCGAAATTAAAAGAATCCGAAGCGTGAGCAGCCCGAATTAGTTTGATTCCCGAATCTTCACTGCATTTAAATGTATTACATGAAGTAGCAGCATTTTTATAATGTTTTACATTCAAATAAATATTGAAATGAGTTGTGTTGGATTTTGTATAATTCATTCAATCAATTTCTTTAAAACTTGCAACTAATAAAGCAAATATTTTTAGTGTAGCGGGAGAGTCAGAAACCAATGAGATAATAGCTTGTTTAATGTTTTAGTGAAGAGTTTGAAAATCGATCACAGCGCTTCGCCTGAGGCAGGATAGTTACTGAAAATAGCATACATATTTCAAATCGTTACTGTAACCCAATTTCTCTTTTTACATCTTTTGCTTCGAACATAAAGAACAGTCAGATTGTTAAAAGTGTAATTAAATTCATGGCAATCGTCTTTACTTTCCAACTGCTGAAATATTTAAATTCTTTCACAATGTAATCAGTAATTTTCTGTCATATCACGCATTATAAAACTGAAATTTCTAAAACCATGTTTGTTGATAGATTCTTTTGGAAATATAATTTCATTTAAGAACAAAAATGTTCGAAAAAATATAGTATATTCTGGAATATTGTTTTGCTTTATTCAATGTTCTATGCATTATTTATGTGTTATGTGGAATAAAATTGTATATCAATACTAAATAACTGTTATTTAAATCAATATGGACAAGTTATCTTTTGTACATTTTTGGTAATGTACAACTTTCGTACCCAGAAACGATTTCTGTTAAAAATCCTTCGTGAAACGAAAATTGAAAGAGTTTCCACTGCACACATGTTTTGTGTAACATAACGAAGAAAGATAAAACCTCTCTTACAAGTTGAGTAAGTTTTATGGTAATCTGTAAATAATAAAACACATACTCTTCTTCAAACTATACATAGTTTCATACATGTTAGTTTAAAATTATTAGCAAGTTTATAGTGCATAAAACTGTTTGTAAACCGAGTCTTAAATTAAATGTTTAAAAGCAAACCAATTTTTTTAATAATATTTAGTTTTTGCAAATACGATTTTAATAATTAAATTTGTGTAGTACAAATGTTGTAAATCATAAAATGCTTATTGTATATTATTTAAATGCTATCTCACACGATAATAATTATTCTTTAGGAATTTCTAATGTCATTGTCTTTGTGAGCATAACTGCAAAATGATTTCTAAGACACTGGAATCAATATATTCCAAACCATATGCTATTATTTCTTTGACCTTGAATTACTGAATGCGACGTATTTTTTATAGCAGATAGTGCTAAATTGTACATAAAATATATCCCACACATCGTAAAAAACTTACATCAGCCCCTTTGCAGACGACACTGCTATTCTTTTTAACAATCGACACCCAAATGTATAATCTAAGAAATATTCAGTGAGCCCCTACAAACACTTGAAAAATTTCTAATCCAATGGGAAATCGAAATTAACATCAGTAAATATCAAACAGTCTACTTCTTAAGGAACAGAAATCTCCCTACTCCACCGAAGTTGTTCAAAAGAATTATTATCTCGTATAATGGAACTGTATACCTTGGCGTAACTCGTGATAGACACCTAACTTTCGAAAAACAGTTCAAAAAAATTAAGAGAAACTACAAATGTGCTTAAACAAAATTATTCCCCATTATGAGATGAGACTCCCCGCTCTCGCAAACCATTAAACTTTTAATTTACAAAACCATGCTACGTCCTCTTATTAATTTTGCTCAATCTATACGTGTCACTGCAGCTAAGACTCATAGTAAAGAAGGAGAAGTCCTTGAAACAAAACTGCTCGCCGAATAATAACTTGCTATGGTTTCTAGGAAACAAGGATATACAGTAAAACCTGCAACTCACCTCTGTGAAAAAAACGATAAAAAAATAGACACAAAATGCTTCCCGCCACTCCGATAAATTGCAGCATACCATCCCAATACAATCATAAGACTAATCAGCAACTAACCTTCCCAATACCTACTGTCCCACCACACTGGCTTCACTCCTGTGCGAATGGGCAGTATATTACCCTTCAGTAAATACGAAATCCTTGGTGTATAATAACTCACTCTCCTATTTGTTCTATATCTTAAATTTGTTTTTCTTTTTAATTCCATATTACGTAATAATAAACAATATTGTTTTTCAATAATAATAAGGAGGTTGCTATTTTGACCTACAATTGAATTTCTAATGCCACATCTTTTCGAGCAATAAGCAATGTACCAATATTAAGAGCCGAGAGTTTAATCACTAAGTAAACCTACAGCACCGTCGAAGTAACTGAGGCTATATTTGTAATAACCAGCCCGAAAATCCGAATTCGGACCTTAAATAAAATTTGGAGTTTTCTAAAATGACAGCTGTTTTTTCGAAATAATTAAGAATTTATATAGAAAATATATGTATGTAAATAGTGGTAATCTCTTTTAAGCGTGTAAATTTAAATACTTTCCATTCTTAGAAATGCTATTTCAAAGAAGCAGTCTTAAATTGTCAATTTCGGTGAATATTTCGAGCAGCATATATCGCTATTAATAAACGCAAATTCAACAAATGTCAATCAAACATTCACTTCATATATTCTCCTCCAAACTTTACGATTACATGCGATTCCCAGAAGTTCAATCCATATGAAAGCAATGACGTCACCTGTTGGCACTGTAGCTAATTATATATGATATGAATAGGTTAAAATTTATGATTAGATATTATTATAGTACTGTTAAGGTACAGTTGAATTTCTAATGCCACATCTTTTCCAGTAATAGCAATGTACGAATGTTAAGAACAGAGAGTTTAAACACCACGTTATCCCACGGCACCGTCGATATGTCTCAGGCTATATTTGTAAATACCAGCCCGAATATACGAATTCGGACCCTAAATAAAATTTAGGCTGAATATTCGGAAGACGAATGTTTAAGGTAATAATTAAATTTTTATATAGAAAAAACATATATATATATATAAATAGTGGTACTCTATTTTAAGTGTGTATATTTTTATATTTACCATCCTTAGAAATGACATTTTAAAGGCGCTTTCTTACATTGTTAATTTCGGTGAGTATTTCAAGCAGCATGTATCCTATTCCTAAACGCAAATTCAACAAATGCCAATCCTTCATTCACTTCATATATTCTCCTCGAAACATTACAATTGCATTCTATTCTCAGAAGTTAAATCTGGAGGAAAGAAAGGACGCCACCTGGTGACAAAGCAGCTAATTACATATTTTATGACTAGATTAAAATTTATACTTAGATATTATTATAGTATTTTTAAGATACAATCGACGAAAAAATACTTTCCATCGTTCATCGTATATTGAAATTATAAAAAATCATCGTAAAGACAATAAATGCGTCAACTGAAGGTTTGTTAGTCTAAAAATTTCACAAGGTGTTGTCTACATATGTAAAGCTGTATTATCTTCAAAATTTCCATATGACAACACCTTTTTTGTTTTCAATTATAGAAGCTACATGAAAAAATATCATGTAGGTAAATTTTGGCTATCGTTGTCATCGAGAGATATTTTCTATTTTATGTTTCCTATATGAAAATGTCGTCTCCGATTTTTAAACAAATTTAAGAAATCTGTTGAAATTTTCTAGAAAAAAATTCGATTCTGTGCTGCTAAGAGATATTCATAAGGTCTGTAAATTTTAGCTAAAGTGCACTTGAGCTTGAATTGTGAGTATGCACAAAGAGCTTAAATTTAACCCTCCAAGCGCCCATTTATTTTTATTTTTTAGCATTCAGGTTAGAAAAATTAGCTTTTAATGCTAATTAACCGATCTTTTTGTATTTAATTATATCTCTGAAAATTTAAGAATACTTTCCCCAAGGTTGTTTATGGAAATATACATATAAATTCGAACTATGCGCTTTTGAACTGAACCTGAAAAACGAAAAAAGCTGATTCCGCCGCCAGGAGGGTTAATACAAAATAAAATACATGCTGCTTAATGAAACTCTACACACAATTTTATAAGAATTTATATAAAGTGACATATCATTTCAATACGTTTAAAATGTAAAACAGTTTTATTCTTGCTTTACTGGCAAATTAGTATTTAATAGATATCCGTTGTAAATACGACGGATCTCATAATTCGAAGACACATTATGCAGGATATTTGCTTACTACGAAAGCGGAACGCAGGTCACAGATGTTAGTATTCTTACATTCTTTGCACAAAAAAAATCGATCTTTTAACTCTAAAATAGTGGCAAAAACTTATTGAAAATTAATTCTTCAGGTCATTGAATTCCAATCCATTTCATTTGCACTAGTAGTTCCTAAAACAATAGACCTCGCGCCTCAAAAGAAAAAAAAATCCTAGATTTGTTCTCCGACGACTGTTTAAACGTTTAGACATTTTTTAAAAATCGATTTATTTACATAAGTTTCCATTTTATCATTTTTCACAAAATTTCTTTCAAATGTCTGCTTTTTTTTCAGTATTAAGGAAATAACCATTACAAGTATCGATATTGGCCAAATTATTAAGATGTTTTAATGACGATAAACTTGACATTGACTCTCCAAACATTGGAATAATGAAACGAACCAAAATTTTGAAAAGGAATCCAAAAATATAAGTTCCTACACAAACATCGTTTTTATGTCTTCAAGGAACATTTATACCAAATTCAAAGGAAATTGGATAATGTGTTCGGCCGTGCTGCGTGAGAAACTGTTACTGACAAACGGACTAAATGCCGAACAGTCGAGATGGAACAGGAAGTAGCTTCGCTTCTTCATTTATTTAGATATGTTCCTCGCATTGATTTTAAATTATAAAAACGAGCCATTTATTATATATTTTACTACTTCAGATAGGAGTATAAATTTCAAATCTTTCAGTATTATTACACATGATGTCTTTAAAATGTAATCATCTCTGAAACGAAAATTTTTATTGGATCTTCTTTGATTGAATATTAAAAAATGAAAGACAACGACAAGAAATAAAAGCCATTTATCAACTGAATAAAATGTTAACGGGAATAAAAAAATAATGAAAAAGAATAAAAAACTTATTAAGCATCTATAATTTACCAAGAAGGATAATCGTATACTTACAAATATAAAAAATGGGTAAGAGATTATTTTTTCCGCAATATATTAAAAAATTGAAATTCAATTCAGAAAGGCTTAAGAATACCGGTTTAATTACGAAAATATGTTTTTGTATAATAGCGATGTCCATCTAAATGATATGTTCCTTTATCACAAAAAAGATAACCACAAATATTTTAAGCTTCAAACTATTGTTGTCCTCTTGGTAAGTAATATTTTTAAAAAAATAATAGCATCGAAATGAACGACATCTGAAATTTTGAATCCAAACTGGATTTTTTTACATTATTCCTTGATAAGATATTTTTGTATATATCCATAGCAACTTCTAATAAAATCCTCAATATGAAAAATTTTCTGGCCTTCGACACTTATGAATTAGAATTTAATATTTACAGTACTCAGGTGTCTTCTCGTCCTCGTCATCTGACAGCGATTCTAAATACTGGGACCTCTCCAAAATAGTTGTCGTGTCTCTCCCCTTGTAATTTTTCAGATTTTATTTCATACATTTTCGTGTACCTCTCGCTATGTAAATAAAGATAAATAGATTAAATAATGCTTCGTTGTCACTATTATAATTTTTAATTAATTGTTCTGGTATGTGCTTTCAATTATTAGTAAGTACACGAGGGTAATTCTGCCTTCTAGCAGTTTCAGCGTGAGTTTAAATATTTACCAAAAGAATGGGCTCTACTACATCGAGAATGGAGCTCAAAAGATGCTACAGCAGCACCCCGAGCTTGATTAGATCTATAATATTTCCTGTGGAAGAGAAAATCTGCGTTTACTTGCATTCTAGGGAAGTCATTGTCATTTTGATCTGTTAAGTTTACCTTTTATTCATGCAGTTATCGAATTTAAAAAATGCAATCACTGCCGAATCTGTAGAGACTTTAACTCTTTAATCCCGAGACGACTTTTTTTCTTCTAACCCCTTTAAAACCTGTATTTTTTTGTTAGGAAGCGACATGAATTGGACTCTCCTAACCTGGTAGGTCATTTACCCCAATACCCCAACCCCTTCTGTAACCTACCCTTAAGGTGCAAGGAAATGTGCTGTGCTTGGCAAGAATAATTGGACTCCCTACCGCGCTTATCTCCTAAGCGATTTTAGAACCTCACGTCCCCTAAAAAGAAGTCAATCGCCTCCGACCGGCCTTCGTCGCTGTTAAGGAGAATATTTTAGACCGCCCGAGACTGTCTCGCTCGGTTTCAGAGGGTTAAAAATCTTCAATAATATGTGATGAACTTTCTCAACAATTTCATAGTTTGTGCCTGAATCCCAATGGACGAGTTTTCTGGTTATTTATATTCATTAAAACCCTTGACTTTATCTTCTGGGCTTTTGGACTTCCGCTTTGAAGATTACATTGACTTAGAATTACGCCGGAACTAAGTAGACCCATCACTTAAATATAAGTAAACAAAGCAGAAAACTTGTCCATAGATATCAATAACTCGTGGTTGACTTTTTTGGCGATTGCAATACTCTCTCTATGTATGTTTTGTATACAAGACAGTAAAAGAATTCCAAATTTCTTAATGCGAAGAGTAATTAGGGCATCACATGTCAGAAAGCCTCGAGAAACACGTAAGTAACACAAAGCAATCTACACTATTAAATTTCGATGTTTTTTTATGTGAGTCTATCTACTCATGAAGTGCGCCGAAAGTACTAGAAGATGGGAAATAATCCAATTTGACTATTTAAATTCGAAAATTACAATCAGTTTAAAAGCTATTTATTAAAAACCCCGAGATGAATTATTGGCCTTCCCCTGTAATGTCATCTATCGTGCAGAGGACAGCGAAGGATGGTCGGTCTAAAGCCCTGAATACGTCTCTTAAGTAGCGACACGTTCAATCGTCCGCCATTTTGGGGGGTAACGGCAACTCTCTCCTTGAGTCTGCTATTGAGAAATACGGAGTTTCGTTTATTGAATGTGGACTTTTATTAACAAATGTTTACAGATTCCCAAATATAACTTAAATACCTAATGATCTACATATAAAAAAATCATTTTACCTTAAATAATAATTTATTTTTTATATTAAAACACATAATAACTAAATGCGTGTTTTGAAATAATTCGCGATCATTTTGAAGAATAATTATATTCAATTTTTTTTGCTAAGACTTTCTAAGTTAAAAATTACTCCAAACTAGGGTTGATAGTAATCATGATTTTTTTTTAAAATAAAAAAAATCAGATTTTTTTTATTTAAATCAGATTTTTTTAAATTTAAATTTATTTAAGTATAGTATTTGATACAAACATATATGTTAACTTAAACCGTTCAAGTTAGAGATCCAAATCAATTAATACATGCAAATTCTTTTTACATATAATTAAAAATATATATAATTAAAGATACATATATGAATAATTCGTAAATCAGTAGGAAATAATTACTTAAAATAGGATTTTCTGCTTGTTTTAATACTTACTTTTCAATTATCTATAACATAATTTTAAAAAATCTCTTTTCGGCAAGCTTGAAGGCAAAGGTAGACTCCTTTACGTTAATGTTACAAAAGTAATGAAATATTACATATTGATCAATGCAGAAGTAGACAATGCATCGTTTCTACACATTGCAATATTTACTCCGTGATTCTGCTTTCATGACATTTAAGTTTTTACTATACCAAGGTTTTATCATTCCATTTTTCATTCCAAAAAGTTATGATAGATTTTTCGGTCAGTACATTGGTAATTTTTTTTATATCTCAACACATAATCATTGAACAGGTAGGAGTCGTAAAGAAATAAACATCTCAGCAGTGCAAATATCTCCTAGATAACATTAAGCCAGCTTATCTGAGACAGTAACAAGAAATTGACTCTTGAAACGAATGAAAAAAGACTCTAGATTTAAAAATTAATTTATTTAATCTAGGTTACAATATAATTGTGCGAACATTACTTTGTCATATGGTAAAATCACATGACATAAAACACTTAAATACTACTAAAATGGGCTCATTTAGAGAACTTCCTGGTTACAGAGATAATAGTCACTAAATTCTTAACACATAACAGAATAAAAATTATTAAACATTGTGAGTGGCAAATTTAATACGTGTGTTTAAAGCATAGGATATGAATGCAGCCAATTTGAACAGTAAATTTAAATCTCCATCGACGGTTAAAACCAAATACTCAGGCAGAAAATCCCAAAACTATTTTAAAGTTAAGGAGATATTTTTCAATATCAAAAAGGATAAAGGGAACTCTTATTTAAATATCTATCATTTTTGGCTATTTTACATTAAACAAATCTTGGTCCCGCCATGTTTAGTTAAATATCAAATTAAAGTAATCTGTCAAATTAACTAATTATTAAATTAGTTGTTTGATTAATTAAAATTAACTATTTACTTAATTAAAGTTAAATAATTAATTGTTACAAAATCTTCACTAAAACCCTTTTAATATAAAAGTTGTTCGTTCTGATAAGGTGATAATTCGCTTAATTGAATTTTTTTTTTCCTTTCTTTAGTTGTAGAATTGAATTTTTTTCCCTATCTTCAGGCATTTTAGCTCATAACTTATAAAAAATTGTAGCTATCAAAAAAGTTTCAATACAAAAGTTATTATAAAGAGGCAATAATTCGCCTATTTAGAATACTCAATTATATATACTCACATTTAATTTTTTTAATAGTAGGTCTTGAATTTCATTCTATTCTATTCTAGTAGGTCTATTTTCATTTGGAATCCATTTATCTCTCCCGATCCTATGCAGCCACTGTTTTCTTCTCTCTGCATTCCTTTACCTACAGGTAAACGATATAATTTGAAGCCCGATTTCACGCTGTTCGAACATCCAACAGCACAGCAAGTGGGCATCTTCAAATTTTAAAGTATCTATTAAACGATATAAATATAAAAGCGAAAATGGGTAAAACAGATAGAGCGTATAATGCTAAAAGCGCGATACACACATTCAAGCAAAGACCCAACATGGCGGCTGTTTACCCATGTGACTGGCAACTTCCAATCAAAATCGAAAGCGGCACGAAGTCTATGGGGAAAAGAGTGTCGCTACTTAAGAGACGTATTCAGGGCTTTAGGTCGGTCGAGACGGAAATCTTTCTCGGCCGTTTTTAAAACTGACGTTTTTACCTCTGCACTAAAGTCAGACAAAAAATAATCCTGGAATCGGATAGATCATTCACTTCGCCACGACATATTGAAATATTTTTTTACAAAATAACTCGGTTTTTTGTATTTTTTACGATTATTTTAAATAAGTCTATTTGAAAAATGTCTTTCTCGATTTAACGAAAACTATTTGGAATTCGACTTAAACACTCGAATTTAATCGCACGAAACTTTTTTTCCTTGTGTCTGGCTACTTTATCCGTGTTTGGACCGAAGATTGAAATATTTCATCCAAAACTGCGGATAGAAAAAAAATTGTAATTTTCGTCTAATAATTTTTCAGGATTTATTTATACTATTTCATTATTGCATTTTTTTTGGTTAAAAGTTACCGTTGTTTGTTATCGATGTGTGAAATTTGGATGCCCTTGCTTTAAAAATTCACCCCTAAAAATTTAAAACTTCATGCATCCTGCATGCATTTCTGCAAAGTATTTTCTTTGACGCTAGAATTAATATATTACATACCAAATGTTATGATTTTTTCGACCTTGAAGTATTGAATGCTACGCACATTTTATGAAGATAAAGCTAAATTGTACATAAGAGATATCCCACAAAACGAGGAAACAGACATCAGATTCTTTGCAGACGAAATTTCTATTCTTTCTACTAATCAACGCCCTAACGAAATCTCATAAATATTCACTGAGCACCTCCAAACACTTTGAAAAAGTCTAATCCAATTCGAAATCCAAATTAACACCAGTAAATGTCAAGCAGTCTACTTCGCATAGAAAAGAAATCTCCTCCCTCTACCAAAGCTTTTCAAAAAATTATTCCCGGAAAAAAGAAACAGTATACCTTGACGTATGTCGGGATAGACATCCAACTTTGTAAAGTCAGATCCAAAAAATTAAGAGGAACTACAAATGTGCTAAAACCAAATTATTCCCTATAATTGTATGTGATCCAAGCTCTTTCAAACAACTAAACTTCTAATTTATAAAACATTGCTACGACCTGTTATTAATTTTGCTTCACCTATATGGGCCACTGCAGCTGACTCGAAGAAAACCACTTGATGTCCTGCAAAACAAAACTGCTCTCCGAATAATTAACGTGTAATGCTTTTTAAGGAACAAGGATTTCAAGAAAAATCTACAACTCATCTCTATCTAAGACTACGACAAAAACAACACAAAAGACAACCCAGCACTCCGAGAAATTGCATAATACGATGCTAAGACAATCAGAAGACTAGTCAGCAACTAAACTTCCAGGTGCGTACTGTCCCACCCTATTTGCTTGACTCCTGAACGAAGACGAATGGCGGTGTATTACCCTTTGGTAAATCCAAAATCCCGTTATATAATAACTCAATCTCCTATACACCTCAAATTTTATAAATCCCATATTATGGAACATAAAACAATATTATTTTATATTAATAATAAGGCACTTCCGATTTTCCCCTGTAATTGAATTTATAATCTCGCATCGCTCTTAGCAGTAGCAATCTCCGAATGTGAAGAATAAAATATTAAACCAATACGTTAACACACACCGTCGGCATGTCTTAGAATACATTTGTAATTTCCAGCCAGAATATATAAATTCAAGCCTTAAATATGAAGTTTCATCTATGTTCCGACACTAGTTGCTGAAAGGTCATAAATAAAATTTTATATAGAAAATATTTAAATAAAAATAGTGGTAAGACGTATTTCAACCCTCCCCGCTATCTAAGTCGCAGGTTTTCCATAGCTGAATGACCACAATTTTCACCTGCCGGCGGTTGTCTGGAGTAAAATACTGAAAAAAAAATTTAAAGTTCCAAAAAGAGTTTAAAAAGTCTCTTCATTATAAAGCTTGCACTCGCACGAGTTTTGTCACCAGCTGTTGATAAATCAATAATACAAGCAAATACCTAGCACGTTCAAGAAACAGAACTGGACGTGTGAGGAAAGAGAATTTGAAGTACAGGTGAACATAATTTGTACAATCGTGAAGAGAACAGTCATTATAAAGCACCTATGACGAGCACTAATCTGTCCGATCTGAAGTGGTTTCAGGATATGTTGACGTCAGGCTCTGGGGAGTGGCATTGTCCCAAGGAAGGCGGTTCATGATTTAGACCGGATAGGGCGCTGTGAAGACACTCGACTGGATCATAGGGCAGCGACGCTACTGGTGGGATGTGGTGATCCTTCGAGATTTTTCGTCGTGTAAAGGGACGCTGAGGGAGTCTCCCGCTTGATCATCTTCCGGATACAATTACTAGGAAGCATATCCTCTCCAAATTGCTGGAAGTGCGGCTGTGTCTCGCAGACAAATCTCTTGTTGGATTGGATTTGAAGCTGTTGGAACCTTAATCAAAAGAATTTTAATTATGCATTTTAAGGACATTTGTTCAATAATTGAGCAAATCCGGAGTATACGTTACCTGAGCGGTGAAAGTGATTATCTAAATTAAAATTAAATTTAATCAAAAGAAATTTCTTTATTAAATCTCAACTGATTGAATAGTCAGAGTTAAAATGAAGAAAAAAACCAAACACGTGATCAAGATGATTTTTCAACAACTATTAACTTCAACAAGAAACAACTTTTTTATTACAATCTTATCAGGTGATCAATCTGGGAAGACCAAAATCAGATCTAGTCATTCCAACATTTGCAATATTTAATAAATTAAAGCTAATCAGGGAATTGTATTCAAATTTTACTTATAGTTGGCAGAGTAATTTTCAAACAATTTCTACATACACAATTAACAATGAACAACAAAGTAAACTACATCCGCATCAGAATTTTTTATTCAGTAGCGTCGCTAGCGAAGATTATATTCATTCACAGGTTCCCTAACAGTATTTGAGTATTTTGGTGGTTCCGTTAAAGTGTCGAGATTGCTCTGCTTGTCAACAATCTCTTTATGTGTGAGATGTAAATGACTAAACCTTTGCGTGAACGGTATCAATCTGTTGACATGACAATTAAAAATTTTTCTACCGTTTTCAACGTGCCTCACCTTGTAGTTAACGTTTGAATATCTCTCTATAATGCGATATGGACCTTCGAATTTAGGTCTGAATTTGTTTGTTAACTCATTCCTTAAATTTGGTGTTTTCTTTCCGATGTTACTTCTGTCAATATTGGTGACATCCTACTGTTTTGAATTTTCTAAAACTTTTGAAAAAGTATGTTGTAGCGTTTGAATCAGTTTCCCTATGTACTCTGATTGCGACTCAAATTTCTCATTTTCTCCTAAAGTGTAGTGTAACCTAATATCTCTTAGATGCTCAATATAAAATGGAGATGCGTATGTACTTTCGTTAACTGCAGAATTCAACGCTAGCATTGTGTGCACTAATTTTGTATCCCATTCCTCATTATTTTCATTGCAAATTGTAACTAAAACATTAGAAATTGACTGATTCGGTTTTTCTACTCTGACATTGGACCAGGGGGCGTAATTTGAAATATATATTTTTTGAATTACTTGAACTTTACAAAACTCCGAGAATTGAATGCCTGAAAAATATTTAGCGTTGTTGGTTATTAAAACTTTGGGTCGAACTCCGTGAACTATGTAGTTCTCGAAAAAGCATTCATAATCGTTTGTGATTTCATGTTTGGAAGAGCTACTAATGAATATATTTAGAAAATGCGTCTATCATCAATAAGACATATTTATTCCCTGCTTTCGTTGTTTTTAATGGACCACAAATATCAGCGTGAGAGAGCTCTGAAGGATATGTGTTTTTGCCTACTGATTGATTGGGCGCAGTTTGAATCTTACAAGCACTACGTTTAGATAAACACGGTATACATGAATTCACAAAATTTTTGGTGTCTTTATACATTTGCGGCTAAAAGTAATGTTCAGTTAGTCTACTGTATATATTGAAAAATCGAAGGTGTCCTTCTATTTCTGAATAAAAAGATTCAAGAAGTTTGCCTTTTAAGAATGCGGTACACAAATTTGCTTTTTTGATTCCTTCTTGGTGATTTACTGTTTCGTTTATATAGGTCCCAGCTAAAAAAAATCTGCAGAAAATCTGCAGAAAATTTCTTTTTTTGAAGATTTCTTAAAGATTTCTGCAGATTTTTTGAAGACAGAGAAAATCTGCATTTTTTCTTCAAATTAATCTGCAGAAAATCTGCAGAAAATTTTCTTCTTATATTTTTCTCTAAATATTCTGCAGATTTTTTGAAGACAAAAAAAATCTGCGTACTAAATATTCTGCAGATTTTTTGGGGACAGAAAAAATCTGCATTTTTTCTTCAATTTAATCTGCATAAAATCTGCAAAAATTTTTCTTATTATATTTTTTTCTAAATATTCTGCAGATTTTTTGAAGACAGAAAAAATATCTATTTTTTCTTCAATTTAATCTGCAGAAAATCTGCAAAAAAAATCCTATTATATTTTTCTCTAAATATTCTGGAGATTTTGTAAGACAACAAAAAATCTGCATTTTTTCTTCAATTTAATCAACATAAAATCTGCTAAAAAAAATTTTTTTTTCTTTAAATATCCTGTAGATTTTGTAAGACTTTGCATTTTGTCTTTAATTCAATTTGCAGTTATTTAGCATATTTTCACAAAATCATTAAACTCGACCAATATCTGTTGATTTTTTGAAGATTTAACTGCAATTTCATAATATCTGAATTTCTCTAAATGCGTATTTTGCACCATATTCTCTAATATTGCAGCTCTATTTTCCAATGGATATAAAACAAAATTAGAATGTAATTATCATTATTGTTTAATTCTACAGCAGACAGGAGTTTCAAAAAATTTCCCAATGGAAAAATGTCTTAGGACTAAATTTTTTAAATATGACACTGAAACAATGAATTCTAAATTAATCTTTAAAATAAATATTTGAGGTTTTACCATTTTAAACTTTTACCCCATAATTTAATTAATTTCCAATTAGTTTTCCAACTGTCTTTCTGACTAGCTATTTTCCTCGAAAAAGAAAGGAAAAGTGGAGCTTTCGCCCTTTGGATGGAGAGAAGTCTTAGAAGAAAGATAGAAGGTGAAAACGAATTTATTGAAACTGAGAATCTAAATTATGGAACAAAAATATTACTAATCTCATCTGTTACACATCTCTACGACTTTTGAAAAAGTATTCTGACCTTGGTTGATTTTTACACCACTAGATGGCGCCACGATAACCATGGTGACGCTATAACTTAAGTAGATTAATTTATCACACCTCGCGTATGCCGACGTGGCCTTGTGGTTAGGACGCCTGCCTATAGCGCGCCTGCTTGTAGGATCGCGGGTTCGAATCCCAGACAGGATGAGCACATTCTACATCGTATAAGTAAGTTGATTCATAAATTAAATTAATAATTGAAGTTAATAATTAAACCTTGACTGTAGAAAAATCTGCAAGTATTTGGAACATATTTTTTTTCTGCAGAAAATCTGAAGGTATTTGGAACATAGTTTTCTTCAGATATTCTGCAAATTTTTTCTGTAGAAAATCTGAAGAAAACATGTTCCAAATACCTTCAGATTTTCTGCAGATTTTTTCTGCAGATTTTTTGCAGATTTTTTTTAGCTGGGGTAAATCAATATTTTGTCTTCATTGATAAGGTTATTTGGATACTGCTCGTTTTCATTTTTTCTAGCCTACCTATAATTATTTTGAGTTTTGGGTCTTCTCTTAGTAGTCTAGCTCTTCATTGTTTGGAAATTCGATAGTTAAATCATTGACGCAACGAGAAAGATGATCCGCTACCACATTTAATTTACCCTTCAAATAAACAACATTATAATCAAATTCCTCAAGATATAATTTCCATCTAAGTATTTTAGATGTCTGGTTTTCATTAGATAGAAAACCTTCGAGGGGTTTGTGATCCTAAAGAACTTTGAATTTCCTGCCTATTAAATATTTCTTAAAGAAAGTTAAAGCTGAAAAAATTGCGAAAATTCTAAAACTGTTGCACTATATTTTGCCTAATATGGATTTAGGTTTTTTTTGAGTAAAAATAGAGTGGTTTAACTTGGCCGTTTTGGTATTTTTGTTCCAAGGTAGCACCGATTCCATTACCGCTGGCATCTGTCGTTACTTGTAATTCTGCGTTAGGATCTGGTAAAACCAAAGCTGGTGGGCTTAAAAATGCATTTTTGATATCATCGAATGCTTTTTGTTCCTCTGCATTCCAATCAAACGATACATCTTTGCGTAATAGATTAGAAAGTGGTGCTGATCGTTTTGCAAAATTTCTTATGTATCGCCTGTAAAACCCTGTTAAACCATGGAAAGATATTACATCACGTTCGTTTTCTGGTGTTTTAAATTCATTTACTTTCACAGCTTTCCCTTTGTCAATTTGTAGTCTTTGTGGCCTTAGGATATAGCCTAAAATTTTCATGAGGAACTGACATGTTTTATGATTGAACTTTAATCGATACCTTTCAAATCGATCTAAAACTTCATTCAAAAGACTTAAGTGTTCTTTGGCTGTTTTACAGAAAATAATGATGTCATCAATATAAATGAGGGCACCCTTACATAACAGATCTGCCAACAACTTATTACTGCTCACCCCGCTAAAAACTGAACCCCAACACCGAGTGAGGTTACGGGTTCGTGCCACATCTGATTAATCGCTTTTTGTAGATATGCGAAAGAAAGACTAGTGGTGGACAGTGATGTAAAATATCTGGGTATTTCTTTCTAAGTTTAAATACCCTGAGTATTTACCAGGGAGTTTTTATTTTTTCAAATAACTCTATCCATATAAAACTCATGCACTGGAGTGTATTTTGATATTGCTATATATATACACACACATTATATATTAACTGTAAAGTAACGTGACAAAGAAAAATATGAACTTTTTACAACTTTTTAAATTTTATAAAAACTAGCAAATTCAATCAGAAAAAATAAAAGCAATAGTACATCATGCATCTTACGTAAAATACGTGATTAAAATGTCAACCCAATTAATTACAATAAGTAAATAAATAATATTGCATCTGCTACTTGTTAAAAAGAGAGCTAATTTAAAGTGAATTAAAAAAGAAAATGTTGATTTTGGTTTTAAACATATAAAGTGAAGATAATGGGAACTAAAATGAAAGATACAATAATTTATAATTCGTTTTGGATTAATTAGTCAAAGAACCAGATATATTTGATGAAAAGTTAGCACATGCTTCAGTTCTAATATTTTTTAAAATTGATAATAAACTTCTTGCTGAAATTATTGTGTCATTTGAAGATGTTTTAGATATTTTACTTGCTAGGAGGGGTTCGTTTGAATAATCAACATCAGTACTTAATTGCTCTTGAAACTCCAACTTTGATGTATATGTCATGGTGGAACTTCTTCAAAACAAAATTCATTTTTGCATCACTTTACAAAAACCTTTTCTAAACCAACATTTTTTATGAATTTCTCTACTTTGCTTACATTGGCATGTTTCTACACAACATCACATTAATTGCGTTGCATAATTTTATCATTTTTAAATTTAAAAAAGCTACAAGCAAGTTCCTTCTTTTAATTTCATCTCAAAATTTACCGTAATATTAATACAAGTGAAGTAAGGAATTAACTCTTTATTACATCAGAACAAGAATGCCTGACTTGTAGCATGGCATTATGAGAAAACTATGAATCAGAAGCTTCTGTATAACATAAAGTGTTCAAAATTGTTATTCAATTGCAAGTGCCATGGCTTTGAACCAGAAAAAATAAATTATCCTCTGATCCCTTTGAAGTTAAAGAATATTTTATTCTGAATCCTGAAAGATTTTAAAAAATTTGATACAAAACTTTAATATAAAAATATTTTAAACTATGTATTATATTTATAAATTATATCTATTTCATTTTGAATCAGCATTCGCAACTTCATTTGTTGCAGAATATCCAATTTTTTTATACTTATAAATTTTATATGTCTGAATTTAAATAACCATTTGGAAATACTTTTTTTCAAAATATCCATTTTTGGAGTATTTATAAATTTTATGTTTCATTTTTAGTCACCATTTGCAAATACTTTTTCTTCTCTTTTATTTTCAAAATATCCAGTTAGGGGGTATTTATGTAATTCCCTGGATAAATACCCAAAAACTACCCATAAGGCAGGTAAATTAGTAAATAGGTAACCCCACATCAATAACTGCGGGTTGCATGATCAAGCAATCTGACATGGGCTTCAAATATTCATTAGTTAGTAAAAAATAGTAACGCATGGAGCATTCCCTTTGAAAAAGCTTGAACTTCGATATATTTCATAAAACTCTAGTACGAACTATATATGTTACTGCATTATTCACTGAAAAACAAGTAGAAATTTCTAATTCAATTTATAACACATAGAGACCTTGACAGTCATTATTGATTAAGAGTTCCGCAATAGGAGACTCAGTTTATGTGCACCGATTTATTTCCAATTCAGATATCAGAATAATATTATATGACATTTTGAGATGACTTTTGTTTTTAGATATCGGTTGGAAATTGAACTGATATTTTACAATTTTTAAATTGTTTCCATTTATTTCGTATATAAATCGTTCTGAAAAATGTGGTCAGCGTAAATTGATATATTATCTGTGGAAAGTTTTCATGAAACTTTCGAGTGTGAATAAATCAGTACCTTTTATGATCTCTGTCAATTTCAAGTCATTTTCAAGAGTGATTATTATCATTCGTATTATTTTAAAATATATGTAATTTTACAGATTTTTTATTAAAAAATTATGGTCTGAAAAAATTTAGTTGTAATTATATAGTCAGGTTATTGCCCAGTCTCTTTCCAAGTATCACATCAGAGCTGATCTTTAAATAAACAAGTTTTATAAAGGAAAAATAAATTACTTATTGCTAGCTAATAGCCATTTATATGAATTAGGTAACAGTAAAGATATTTTCATGCAATGTAATGGAATCAAAATTAACACTTCAACACGATCAACACTCCGATGCAACGTCACAATGAGAGGCTTCCTTGGGGCAACGTATGCGAGATCAATGAAGCGAACACTGACTCGACTCTGACGGTCTAGACAGTAGATAAAACAAACAACGCCACTTTTAAATCAGTAGGCTATTTTCAGCGTGCTTTTTTATAGTAACTGTGAATCACAACAGCATAAGGTTACTATCCTCAACTTGTTTGCCTCTGGTTCCACTGTCCGGGGCGGATCGCTGCTAGCTCTTTCCATACTCTTTAACAGAGCGCCCAAAGTCAATACTCTACGGCATTTGGGATGTCAAGGGGTTTTTAGTGAATTTCCTTGACAATCCGAAATTTCCAGAATTCGAACATTGAGAAGCCACAATTAGTTCGATTCCCGAGGCTTCACTGTATTTCAATGTATTACAAAAATTAACGATATTTTTAATAAGGTACTAAGTAGAATAAAAATTAAAATTATTTGTTTTCGCTTTCGAAAAATCCAAGTCAATAAAATTTCCTTAAAACTTGTATCTCACGAAGCAAATATTTTAGTGTAGCATAAGTACCAGAAAAATTGAGATAATAGCTTGTTTCATGGTTAATGTTGCAGTGAAGTGTGTGTAAAACGATGGAAGCGCTACTCAAGAGGCAGGAGAGCTACTGAAAATATGTACCATACATATTTCGAATCGTAACTGTAAACCCATTTCTCTTCGCGATATATTTTGTTTCGAGCAAAGGAAAAAGAACCGGACGATTACTAAAGATTTCTCTAAATTTACGCCAATCGTCTTTGTTCTACAATTCCTAAAATATTTTAAAACTTCCACCATGTAATCATACACTTTCTGTCATATTATGCATTATTCCACTGAAATTTCTAAAACCATGATTGTGGATGGCTTCTTTGGGAAAAATAATTTCATTTAAGAATAAAAATGTTCGAAACTATATAGTATCTTCTGGGTTATTGTTTTGCTTTATTCAATGTGCTATGCGATATTTATATGTTATGTTGAATAAAATTGTATATCAATCAAATAATAGTTCTTAATTTAATATGGACAGGTTGTCTTTTGCTCATGTGGGGTAATGCAGAACCTTCGTACTCAGGACCGATTTCTGGTATAAATCCTTCATGAAACGAAAGCAGAAAGGGTTCCACAGCACAGATGTTCTGTGTATGATAATGGACAAAAACAAGTATTCTCTTAAAAGTTGAATACGTTTTATGGTAATTTAGAGCTCTTGCTGCAAATAATAAATCACATACTCTTATTCAAACATAACACGAGTTTCAGACATATTAGTATAAAACTTTTAGCAAGTTTATAGTGCTGAAAAATGTTTGTAAACCAAGTCTTAAATTAAATCTTTAAAAGTAAACCAATTTATAAATCATTTTTGGTGTTTGTAAATACGAATTTTAATAATTAACTGTTTGTAGTGCAAATGTTGTTAATTCTAAAATATGTATTGTATAGAATTTAAATGATATCTTAGACGATAATTATTATTCCTTAGGAATTTCTCTGGTCATTTTCTTTGTCAGCATATCTGCAAATCGATTTCGTTGACACTAGAAACAATATATTCCAAACCATACGTAATTATTTCTTCGGCCTTGAATTATTGAATGCTACGCACATTTTAAATAAGATCGTGCTAATCTGCACATCAATGATATCTCACAAATCGAGGAAACTGACATCAGCCACTTAGCAGACGATATTGCTATTCTTTATAACAAGCAACAACAATATGCCATCTCGGAAATATTCAGTGAGCCCCTCCAAACACTTCTAATCCAATGGGAAATCCAAATTAACATCAGTAAATATCCAGCAATCTACTTACTATGGAAACGAAATCTCTCTGCTCTACCGTAGTTGTTCAAAAGAATTATTCCCTCGTAAAAAATAACAGTATAACTTCTCGTAACTCGTGATGACACCTAACTCTCAAAAACTAGTTCCAAAACAATAAGAGAAACTACAAATGTGCTTAAACCAAATTATTCCACATAATTAGATGAGAATCCCAGTTCTCGGAAACCATTCAACTTCTAATTTACAAAACTATGCTACGTCCTCTTATTAGTTACGCTTCACCAATATGAAACACTGCAGGTAAGGCTCATAGAAAAGAGTTAGAAGTCCTATAAAATAAAAATGCTCGCCGAATAAGTAACTTGCTATGGTTTCTAAGAAACAAAGATATCCAGAAAAATCTACAACTAACCTCTGTCAAAAACTACAACAAAAATAGACACAAAAGGCTACCCGGCACTCCGATAAATTCAGAATACTATCCCAATACAATAACAAGTCTAATCAGCAACTAACTTTCAAAATACGTACTGACCCACCACACTGGCTTGACTCCTGTGGGAATGGCAGTGTATTACCCCTTAGTAAATCCAAAATCCCTCTGCACAATAACTCTTTCTCCGATTTATTCTATAGCTTAAATTTGTTTTTCTGTTTTAATTCCATATTATTTAACAATAAACAATAATATTTTATAATAATAATAATAAGGAACTTCAGATATTGCCCTGAAATTGAATTTCTAATGCCACATCTTTCCCAGCAGTAGCAATGTACGGATGTCAAGAACAGAGAGTTTAAACACTACGTTAACCCACAGTACCATTTGCATGTCTTGGACTACATTTGTAATTACCAGCCCAAATATATGAAATCGAACCTTAAATAAAAAAAAAGTGGCACCCCCAAAACAGAATTAGTGTTACAAATAAATAAACAATTTTATAGAAAATATTTTTATATAAATAGTGGTGATTTCTTCAAAGCGTATCTACTTATATATTTACAATTCTTAGAAATACTATTTCAAAGGCGCATTCTCAAATTGTCATTTTCGGTAAATATTTCAAGCAGCATGTATCGCTATTCGTAAACATAAATTCAACAAATATCAATCAAACATTCATTTCATATATTCTCCACGAAATATTACAATTACGTGCGATTCTCAGAAGTTCCATCAGGAGGAAAGAAACGACGCCACCTGGTGACACTGCAGCAAATTATATATTATAAGAGAATGTTAAAATTTATATATAGATATTATTACAGTATCGTTAAGATACAGTCGACGAAAAAACATTGACCCTATAGGATTGTTTTGCCATTGTTCATCGTATTTATAAAAGTAATCGTGCAGACAATAAATGCGTCTACTGAAGGTTTTTTCGTCTAAAAATTTCACAAAGTGTTGTCTAGATATGTAAAGCTGTACTGTCTTTAAAATTTCCATCTGGCACCTTTTTTGTTTTCAGTTATAGAATTTTCATGAAAAAAATATCCTTTATATAAATTTTGGCTATTCTAGTCATCGAGCGATATTTCGCATTTTATGCTTTCGACATAAAAATATAGTCTCCGATTGTTAAACAAATTTAAGAAATCTGTTGAAATTTTGTAGAAAAAAAATTCGATTCTGCGCTGCTACGAGATATTCATGAGGCCTGTAAATTTTTGTCGAAACTGCACCTGAGCTGGAATCGCCAGTATGCTCAAAGAACTAAAGTATAAAACAAAATAAAACAGTTCATTTATTGTTTTAACGAGATGTTTACATTAATGTTTAGATTAATAGCTTCATGAAAGAAAGAAATAGATCACAATTTTTTTTTCTTTTCGCACTTTCTTTCTGCATTTCTTTATTAGTGCATAATATTTCAGTTATCATTCCTTGGTATTCTCCTATGCATGCGCTTAATGGAAGTCTACACACAATTTTTTATAGAATTTATATAATGTGATATATCATTTCATTAACCTTTAAAATATAAAACAGCTTTCATCCTTGCTTTACTGGAAAAATAAGTAATTGATATATATCCTTTGTAAATACGACGTATCTCATAATACGAAGACACAAATGCAGGATATTTGCTTATTACGAACGCGGAATGCAGATCACAGAAATTAGTATTATTACTATTTTCCAAAAAAATCTGCGATCTTGTCACTCCAAGATAGTGGAACAACTTATTGAAGATTAATTCTTCATTCCTCTGAATGCCAATCCATTTAATATTTACTAGTAGTTCTGTGAACAGTAGACCTCGCGTCTCAAAAAAATCCAAGATTTGTTCTCCGTCGACTCTTTAAACTTTTAGACATTTTTTAAATCGATTTATTTACATAAGTTTCCATTTTTATCAGTATTCTCAACATTGCTACTAAATGTCTGCTTGTTTTCAGCATTAAGGAAATCACCTTTAAATATATCGATATTGGCCAAATTATTCAAATGTTTTAATGGTGATAAACATGTCATTGACTCTCCAATCATTTAAATCGTTAAAACGACCAAAACTTTGAAACGGGTTTCAAAATTAAAAATACTTACACGTACAACGTTTTTTATGACTTCAAGGAACATTTATGCAAAATTTGAGGAAAAATGGATAAATAAATTTGAAGAAAAATGGATAATGGTGACAAAATAAATTGCGGACAATTAGACAAAATGCCGAACTGTCGAGTTAAACAGGAACTGGCTTTGCTTCTTCAATTACTTAAATTTGGTTCTCGTATTAACTTTGTTTATTTTTACTTTTAGAAACGAGCCATTTATTATATATTTTTATACATCAGTTAGGAGAATAAATTTCAAATCTTGCAGGATTATTCTACATGATGTCTTTAAAAAGTAATCAGCTATTAAACGAAAATTTTTATTAAAAATTTATTTAAAAATTGAAATTCAATTCAGAAAGGCGTAAGAATACCGCATTATTTGGAAAGAATATATATATATATATATATATGTATATATGTATATATACATATATATATAATATAAATCCAACTATAGCTAGTATATAATCATAGAGAAATAAAGTAAACAAAACGTATCAAGAATCAAATCCTATACTAAAAAGTCATTATTTGAACAATACATCAATTTTAAATAAAATCTAATAAATTGAAATGACTAAAGATACCATAAACAAAAAATCAAATTTAAGCATTATATGTCAACAAGTGAAAGAACACTGTTGTTATTAAAAATAATGAAATAGGCAATCCAAGTAAATGGAGCTTTCAACAATTAATATAGCAGCTTGGCTGTGGACAAGCTTTAGCCAGGTTATATTATATATATATATATATATATATATATATATTTTAATAACGATGGTCCATTTAAATGAAATTTTCCTTTATCAAAAGGAAAGATAACCACAAATATTTTGAACTTCCAAAATAGATTATAATTTCTTATTTCTTATTGTTTACTCGGCAAGCAATATTTCTTAAAAAAGTAATAACTTCAAAATGAAGAACATTGGACATTTTGAGTCAAAACCGGTAATTATGTTATATTATTCCGGAATAAGATATTTTTGCATAAATTCATAAGAACGTCGAATAAAATTCTCAGTATCAAAGATTTTCTGCACTTCGACACTTATAAATTAGAATTTAATGTTTGTAGAGCTCAGGTGTCTTCTCGTCCTCGCCATCTGACCGCGGTTCAAAATTACTAGGTCCTCCCCAAAATAGTTCTCGTGAAGTCGTATCTTGTTATTTTTCAGATTTTATAGATACATTTTCGTGCACCTCTCGTTATTTAAATAAAGATAATTGTATTAAATATTGCTTCGCGGTCAATATTATTTTAAATTAATTGTTCTGGTATTTGCTTTGAATTATTATAAAGTACAGGAGTGTAATTTAGCCTCTTCGCTGTTTCAGCGAGGATGGATATGTCATTAGGGAAATCGCGAAAACAAGAAGATTAATCAAAGGATACGCGAGGGTATAAAGGTTGGGAACCCCTGTACTAGAGGGAGGAAAATAGAGTATGCATTTTGGTCCTCTTTCCTTTTACGAATTGGATGCAAGAATTTTAAACAGATATTTAATTCTAGAGATGAAACCGTTTTCAATATTTAAACTACCTATCTCGCTACGTTTTTGAGCATCACGTTCACCAGTACAATCTCCATTTGGACAGCCGGGCTTTAAATGCTGAAATGCGGCCGGTTTTTGATACGTGGATTAGGGGGTGACTCTTTTGTTTTAGAGGAAATACGAGCAGTTCGAGGTTTGCATTTGAAATGCGAGGAGGGGAGAAGTAGAAGAGATCGGAAGCCAGTAGTTGAGGTTGAGTCTGCGGTTTGCCCGGAGCGGCAGTGATTAACCTACGGTTGGACCTAAAAGTGGAATGGTGTGGATTGCCGCCACTCCATTTGCATGAAATTTAGCAATTGTGAATGGTGGACTCAAAACAAGTAGATTTCTTCAAATCCTTGAAGTTAAATCAAATTAAATCCTTCAAGTCCTTGATTAAGCAAATATTCGCATTTCTTTCAAACTGGGGAACATTTAATAAAAGTTACTCCTCGTTTTGCATTTCGCGTTTTGAAGGCGGATTTTGTACATGCAGCGGCTGTGCATGTGCTTCTTAAATAGATGGACCGAAAAAGAAAATGTTGTGGAGTACCACCACGCCATTTGCATGAAGTGGAGAGATCTTGAATGGCAGGCTTAAAACGTGGAGAATTATTCAAATATCGAGGTTGATTTCTTTGACGGTTACAAGACCATCTCTATGTATATACTACGTATACAAGAACTAAAAGCATTCTAATCTTTTTAACGCGGGGAATAATTACAGCATCGCATGTCAGAAAACGTCGACAAAGACATGAACAACACAAAGAAATGAAATATTATACAAAAGTTCTCGTTTCTTTCCCACTGGGAAACATTTAGTGAAATTACTTCCCATTTTTCAATTCTAAACTAAATGTTTAAAGGGTTTTTTCTGCCTTGATGATAATTTTTTATGGCAATAAAATTAAAGGCTATCTGAACCATTTTTCAAACCTAAATATTCTAAAGTAATTAAATGACCTCCGGTAGAATTTTGGACTTTGGAATTATTTTTATATAAATGTAGGCAACTTTTCAAGACAATATTTATCTCGATAATTATACCAGTGAATGAAAAGGTTTTGATAGTTATGGTAAGTGAGAAAAACATTTAAGTGCTGTTTTTATCTCAATCTCATTTGCAACACTGATGTTTCAAGGTCTTTTCGATAGAAATTGGGAGTTCATTTTGTTTCGTTTCCTGCAAAAATACGTTCATTTCAGAATTTTTAATTTAATTTTTATCTATTCATTTATATTTTAATTTTTAATATATTCGTAAGAACATCTCCGTCAAAAAATAAAGCATCTTTAATGCTAAATTTAACAGAATTTTAGAAAGTTTAAAAGTTGCATTAAATGACTTTTACAACATTGCAAGAAAATATTACATTTCATTAATGCTAATCGAAATTTTCTTAAAAGAAAATATCATAGAAATTGTACAGTAGTTTCTTTAAAAAATGCATACTTTTCTTGAAATTTTTACTAATTTTTTTATCGAACATCTGTTTTTTTACTTTTCTTTACGGAGAATGTGAAAATTCTGTACCAGCTGATTATTTTTCTCTGGGCTTAGATTGGTATATCTGTCTGTACGAAAATAAAAATATTAATTCACTAATACAGAAATACAATAGAACTAGTCTATGGGTAGCTCCAATCAACCTGTTTCCTTGGAATCCCATATCCTGCTGTCAAATGGGCATATAATGACGTCTTTGTATCTGTATTCAACGACAGCAGCGCCCTCTATCGCTCGCTTTTGCACATGAAGACAAGGACTGGCAGACATTAACCCTCCGAGTTGCACAAATGTTTTTTTTTTGTTTTTCATGTTCAGTTCAAAAGCAGATGGCACGTATTTATATATAAATTTTCTTAAAAAACCATTTATAAAGTATTCTTAAGATTTCAGAGATAGGATTAAATACCAAAAAGATCGATTCATTTACTTTAAAAGTTAAATTTTTTAACCTGATAGCTAAAAGTACAAAATAATTGGGCGCTCAGAGGGTTAAGAGATGATAAAACGGTGAGAAACAAAATGGGCTTCGGACTTTTAAGCTTTTCATTATACAGCAGAAGATTAAATTTTCCTGTAAGATGTCAGATGACCATCACATCGATCAATTATTCCATTCATCCCTAGACACAAATCTCATTTGCATGCAGCTTCATCTTAAATTATTTTATAATTAAACCTACATTATTTAATATCCTCTCTGGTTGAATTGTGTCGCACATGATGGTTAGACTAATTTATAATACGGAAAAACAAGAGTAATTGGTTCCATAAAGAATCAAAATAAAGACACAAAACAGAAAGAAAAACAGGAGTACTGATTGGAAAAAAATGTTCACCACATTCCTGTTCATATGTAAAATATTTCATTTCTAGAAGTATATTTCATATTTAATTGGGGATGCTGGTGTAAAAGTGCTGTAAGATAGCCTCAGGTTTTATGATACTTTTATGGAAAGTATTGACAACATTTCAAAAAGTATGATGCCTTCCAAACTGAATGTAATACAACGTTTCGAATTCGTTACTTATTTTAAAAATAATTTCAAATATCTTCTTCGAAATTGTGAAACTCATTGGGTGATTTGTTTGAATAATTAACCGTTTCGAAGCTGCTCAACTCCTATTTTTGTGATGACCTCGAAATTTTGAACCGTATAAAAATGGCTAATAAGACATATGACAGGTCAACAAATTTTGGGAGTAAAGACAGTGTGCCAAATTTCAACCCTTTGAGCCATTTCGTGCTTTTCTGTTCGTGCTCTATAACATAAAATCTTTAATGAAAGGTCATGATGCATTGACCATGAATGAATAAACCATCGATGTAAAGAAATCATTTCGATCTCGTGTGATGCACGTCAAATAAGCTAGACCGTTTTAATTTTCGAATTCATTGCTCATTCTACTAGATGGATAAGAACGTGGCATGACAGCATAACATCACTTTTATATCAAAATGTCGTACATAAAGATTCCTAAAACATTTTATAAGTGCAAAACACTTATTTAGGTGAGCTACATCTGCTCTCAGGTTGTCGTATGTGACATTCGATAGTTGTATGTTGCCACAAAATGCCAAATGCCGCTTATTGGTTCATGTATTTTGCTGTGTGAGGTTTTCGATATAATACAATTTGATGTAAAAGCCACGATAAACAATGTGCAGTTAGAACTTGTAACGAACTCATGATTCTTCATAATTCATGCAAAGCTGTGTCTCCGTGTAACTGTGGCGTCACAAGAAGTGCACCCATTATCTTTGTCGTTTAAGAAGGGTACTTTTTCAATTTAGAAGCACGGTTAAATGAAATTCAAGAAAATAGTTTTATCGTTCATCTTACTATCTTCACGCAGTGCCAAGTAATGCCCTAGTGCAGTAATGCTTATAGCAAAGATTTCATCCAAATTGGAGAAGCTGAATATTAAAAGAAGACGAGCCTAGTTTCGGAGCTTAAACAATACAGGGAAGTTTTTCTATTGAAAATTTTAAAAGAAACTTTCATAATTCCGCTACTTGAAAGAAATGCAAAATGTCGGCTCATAACTTTCTCCAAATCGCAATTGCAGAGTCGTGGAAAAAAATAAAATCCATAAGCACTATTGTGTTGTCGTTACTCACATATGAAAGCTAAAAGTACCATTTTAATTGAAATATTGTCTACTAACCGATTTTATTTCTACAAATTAGAGATTTTTACATGTATAAAACTTCAGGGTTAAACCGCAACATCCTACTTCGATGTCATGAATAAATTCTGCATGGGAATATCTGGGTTATTTTTTTAAAATACATGAATTTTGGTTAAAATACATGATTCAATCAACAGATGTTGGTATTTTTAATTTTGGATGTAAAAGAGGGTCATCTCCATCTGTAGATACTGATCTGACTTTTATCAAGACTTCGGTAGTAAAATTTTAATTTAAGTGAATCTTTAAAACTATCTTCCAAGTTTTGTTCTACGAGTTATAATCTACGAGTTATAATCGATTACTACTTGATACATGACAAAGATTTATTGCTTTGATATTTCCAGTAAAAAAATTTGACTCTATCTTGCAAAAACATGTTCAACAGTATTTAAGTTCCGTCAAAATCGCACTTGAGCTTGAATTACTATTACTCTGAAAGCTCTAAAAATAAAATCATAAGGCTTGTTTTAAAAACTAAAGTTATAAAATAAAATAGATATTTTTATTGTTTAACGAAATTTTAACATAACTTTTAATATTAGAAGCTCACTGAATGAGATATATTTACTATGATTTTTTCTTTTTCGCTTTATTTCAATCGATTTCTTATGATTTTATCGTACAGAACAGCGTATACAGTATTTCTGTTATCATTCCTTATTTTACATTTAAGAATGTACTGAGAAGCACTTTGCACCATTTTATTTATAAGAATTTAAGTAAAGAGGTGCAGCATTTCGTAATCATGCAAACATACACAAATTTTAATGAGTGCCTTAAAGCCAACGTTGAGTTAATGGCAAATGCTTTTTATGGCACAATAGGTGGTTAAGAAAACGAAGACACAATTCCAGGAAAATTGTTTTCTTCAAACGTGGAATGCAGAACACAGAGATTATTCGATAATTTTATGCTGATCTTGCCATTCCAAAGCAATTACATGAACTAAAACAGACCCCCTACATAACTATGAATGATCCTCCATTTATTCTATATTTTCCTAAATTTTTCTCATTCGAATAATACTTTTCTGCTTTCTTATAAAAACTATTGACAGTTTTTTTTACTTCTTCAGATATGATATGAAATTTAAAATTATTCTTTAACAGGATTTCAAATAGTTATCAGCTTATGAATATAATTTTTTAAAACTGATTTGATAGATTATAAAGAAGGAATGAGAACGACAAAAACATTTAACATCGAAAGATATTAAATTAATACAAAAATGAAAGAATACGTAATTTTTTAAAATTTAGCATTATATTTAACATTTTCAGAAGAGATTTATTGATTTTTCTGCATGTTTTCTTAAAAGTTTAAAATTCAGTTCAGGAACACGTATGGGTAACGCTTGAATTCGTGGAAGAATTTTTTGTCCAAAAACGATTGTACATTTAAATGAGATGCTCCTTTTAAAACTAAAATGTAGCCATGAAATTTATAATATCAATAGTTATGACTTTAAACAGGAATTTGATATCTTGACTTTATTTAAGTAATGTTTCTTTAATATAACAAATGCATTTCACTTAAAATTTTGAACCCACAGGAATTATTTTGTAAGAAAATATTCTTACATATATTCATAACAACCTTGTATAGAACATATTTTCTCAAGAAATTTCTTCACTTTGACATTGTAATGGATTGGAATTAAATTTTAGATTACATTTTCGACACGTTTTCGTGCACCACTCAGTAGCTGAAGGAAGGTGGGCGAAACTTTTAATAGATAAAATTAATTAAGATCTCAAATTTCAATTTAATTAATACTTCATTGACAGGAATATTAATTTAAATTCTGCATTTTCGCATGTGTATGTATGGATTTAATAAACATTTTTTCGCAACTATCAAAGTTACACTACATGAGCAATTTAAAGATGAGTTTGAAATGAAAAACAAAACCCCTTTAGATATTACATAAAATGGTAATTACAACTAATGGGAATTAATTTTAAAACAGTCTAGTTTCTGAAGAAACATGGAAAATTATATAAACAGTAATGAAACTTTTGTTTTTACAAAATATAAACCTTATTATGCAAAAATAATTAATAGAAAAAAACTATTATCTGTATATCAACATGGTTATAAAATTACATAACTACAATTCTACAAAGTATCCAGTGCGAAGAAAAATTCTTGTCATTCAAGGATAGTCTATGAGACCACCAGCAAACTTCAAACTTGCCGAAATGAATGTGACTGTTTGCAAAATTTTAAATTGCTAAATGCTTATATAACTCAATACACTGTAGAAAAATTTGACATTCTTTTGATATTATTGGCCTAACCAGAATAGAAATGTTGAAATAGCGCTTTTTTATAAACCAGAATTTAAATCAAAACTTTATATTGTACTGTTGATATATTCCTATATCACAGCGACTTAAAAATAACGTTCATACATGAAATGAATGTTAAATATGCATTTGAATTTCTGAATGATTCCCTAAATACATCGTTTTGCAAGGGAAACTAACCATTCAATCTAAAGAAACACAACTAGTATGAAATAGGTTGAATTTTTCATTGTCATATAAAAGAACCTTCCCTGTTATTTTTTTAAATATTTTGTGTATTGCTATACAAAAAACATTTTCAGTTTTTATAAATAGGTTTAACCATAGGTTAAAAATCTTAATCAAATGAAGGATTCAATGAATCTGTCATCTAAACATATGTAATCTCTTAGATAATGCGCATATGCCTGTCAATCAACGTTTCACGCTGTTTTTACATTTCGCATAACATTTTTAAGCAGAAAATGCATAATTGCTCGGTAAGTACATGCACGGGTTGTACGCTACAATTCTTTAAAGTCATCAAATTTTCATATTTATAAAAAAAATATGCTCAAAACTCTCATAATCTGTGCCTCATTTATTTCGGTATCAGTAAATTTACTACATTACTATACTTAAAATTCTCCAGATTAGAACCATCAGAAAAATCAGCGGCTTACCATGGTAGGTATCCAACCAAGTTATCAGGAAGTATCTTAAAGTTAAGACTCTGCCAAAATTACAGTATGTTAATCAGAAGCCACTCAGATACACGTGTACCAATTTTCAAAACTATACGATTTAATGCTTTTTTTTAAACTTTTCGTTGTCTGGACTATTAACTAGGAGTTTGTATAAATTCGTACACTTTGAGAACAATTATCCCACAAACTATTAACTTGATGAAAAATACAAGCATCCATTTGCAGGGAATGGTACTATCTTTAATTTGTTAAATCATATATAATTTGAATATTGAACAGTTTTTGAGATAATCAAGAAAAACTAAAAAGGGGAGAAAATGCAAAATGGCGGAAACATTTGAGACCCATTATCTGGAAAACTATTAAAGCTGGATGGAAAATAAAAGTATTAAACTTTAACGATCTTTAATTTGTTATGTCAATAGTAATCTGAAAACTGAATAGTTTTCGAGATATTCAGGAAAAACTGAAAAAGGGAATGAAATCAAAAATGGTGCTGCAAGGTCACCCCCTAGGAATGTGGACTTTTAGTATATTCCTCATTAGCCCCTCAGGAACATGTTCAAAAGTATCGTATTTAATGTTTTTTCACCCCCATTTTCGAAATTCGTTGACTGGACTCTAAGAGCAATATCACTATGTTAGATACCCGATATATCCTTTTTATGTTATACATTTGTGACATAAAGAACGTATAACATTTAAATTGAAATCATTAAAAAGATACTTTTCTGATCTTTAATATGGTATGTAGATAATCTGCGTGTAATATATTTTTCTGAAATTATTTGCGAAAAACTGAGAGAATACGCCTAAAATTTTCTTAATTTTCGTTCTTTAATTCAATATCTTAGGAAGTAAGATATTGAATTAAATATTGTATAATTATTTTTTGAAAGTATGAAAAAGTAGAATTAATCTATGAACGGACGCTAGAATGGCATCTGCAAATTTCATATCAAGACTATTCACCGCTTAGGAGGAGTTCTTGCTATAGATATACGGTTAGAACATCTTTTTTCTCCCTTTGTCCTCTTCTTACGATAGCAACTTGTCTAATTAACCTTGAAGGATTAGAACACACTCAGTATGATCATTTAAAAATTTGTGAACATTAAACAAAACGTCGAGAGAATAATTCACTACCGTCATTGGATCACTACGCAATCGTATTTAAATGTGAATATACTACGACAACCGGACACCGGAAGTAAAAAGACTACTTTGTTGTTTGTGCTCGAAGAAAAAAATATTTTCATATATTAACTTTAACACTGGCAAAAGCCCGCACGCGAAACTTTAAATTGGCTTGAATTTATTTCTATAAGAATAAAAAGTATTGTTAAAAATTGCGTTAAAAAATACTTTTAAACATTAATAACAATAAGAAAAAAGATTTTACGGAATGGAACTAATATTATTACAAAGATAATTTTATGCTCTTTAGATGGCGTAAAAATACTTTTCTTGCAATAAATATTTCAGAAGTTATTGGCAAAAAACTACTAAGCACTAGGCTTAATAGTGGCTAATTTTCATTATTTAATTAAATATCTTAACAACTAATTAACTCTGAAAGTTGAAAATGGCACCGTTGACCTATAAATGTGCTGTAGGATGTCGTGTGCAAATTGCATGTCGCTACGGTTCACCGTTTAGGAGAAGTTCTTGTGACCGACAGACACTGTATTTTCAGTTTGATATTATAGATATTTATAAAAACAAGCAAAAAAATGCAGAGAATACTCAAGAAATCTTGCCTTTTTAAAGTTATGTTTCTTTAATATAACAACTTTAAATTGCATGTCATTTTAAGTTTTGAATCCATCGGAAAAAGAAATATTCTTGCATATATTCATAAGAACCTTGTGTAAAACATATTTTCTCAAGAAATTTCTGCTCTTCGATATTCTCATGCATTAGAATAAAATTTTAGATTTCATTTTCGGCATGTTCTCATGCACCACTCAGTAGGAGAAGGATGGTGGTTGAAAATCTGAACCGAAAAAAATTAATTATAATCTCAAAATTTGATTTAATTAATGCTTCATAAATAGGAATATCATTTAAAATTGTTCATTTTCGCGTGTATATGTGTAGATTTAATGAAACTTTTTTCGCAACTGACAAAGTTACACGAAATGAATAATCTAATGATGAATTTGAGATCTGAAATAAAACTCTTTTGTCATTATATAAAATGGTGATTAGAACTAAAGGGGATTAATTTTAAAACAGTCTAGTTTTCGAAGAAACATAGAAAGTTAAATAAGCAGAAATGACACTTTTGTTTCTACAAAATATAAAGCTCATTATGCAACAATAATCAATTGAAAAAAATTATCTGCATAAAATTACAGAACTACAATTCTACAACGTATTCCGTACGAAAAAAATCCCTGTCTTTCAAAGATAGTATATGAGCCGACCAGCAAACTTCAAACTTGCCGAAAGGACTGCGACTGTTCTGAAGATTTTAAAATTACTGAATTTTAAAACCTCAATATACTGTGGAAGAATTTGACATCCTTTCGATATTTTTTGTCCACACAGGGATAAAATTCCGAAATAGCGCTTTTTTATAAAGCAAAATTAAAATCGAAACTTTATATTGTATTGGTGATGCATTCCCATATCACAACGACTTAAAAATCACGTTTATACATGAAATGAATGTTCAATATGCATTTGAATTCGTGAATGCTTCCTTAAATACATCGTTTTTCAAGGAATACTGAACATTCAATGTAAAGAAAAACTGCTAATATGAATTAGGTAGAATTTTACATTGTCATATAAAAGAACCTTCCCTATTATTTTTTAACATTTAATGTACTGCTATTCAAAAAATATATTCATTATCTTTTATAAATTAAACCATAGGTTCAAAACCATAGTCGAAAGCAATTGAACCTGTCTTCTAAACAAATGTAATATTTTAGATAATGCTCATGTGCCTGTCATGCAACGTTTCACGTTTTTTCTTTATGTTTTGCATAAACATTTTCAGTATAAAATCTTTAATTGCTAGATAAGCAATTGTGTTGAATATCTATCGGCATAGACATATTAAAGAAATTCTGAAATAATTTAGGCATGCAATGATGATAATGAATTTTTATTTAAATTTGAGATAGCGGTATAAAATTTTATGACATTTTCATATGACTTTTGTTTTAAGATATCGGTTTGAAATCGGAATGATATCTTACAGTTTTTAAATTGTCTCCAGGTATTTGTTATATAAGACGTTCGGAAAAATGTGATTAGCACAAATTGATGTATTATCTGTGGAAAGGCCTTATTAAACTTAAGGGTGTGAATAAATCAGTGTCTTTTTATGATCTCGGCCTAGTTGCAATTATATAGTAAGCTTATTAAGCTAGTCTCTTTCCGAGGACAATATCAGAGCAGAGCTTTAAATAAACAAGATTTACACAGGATAATTAAATTACTTGTTGTTATTTAACAGCCATTTAGATTATTTATGTAACAGACACGATATTTTCATCAAATGTAATGAAAACAAAATTAACACTTCAACGTCAGCTCCGATACAACGTCGCAATGAGAGGTTTCGATGGGGCAATGCAAGCGAGATCAGTGGAGCGAACACTGACTATACTCGGGCAAACTGGACAATGAGTAGAACAAACCCCGCCACTTTTAAACCAGTAGGCTATTTTTAGCGTGTGTTTTTGTAGTAACTCTGCATCACTCCAGCATAAGGTTATTACCCTCAAATCGCTTGACTATGGTCCCACTGTAGGGGGCGGTTTGCCGCTAGCTCTTTCCGTACTCTTTCACAGAGCACCCAAAGTCAATACTCTATTGCATTTAGTATGTCAAAAGTTTTTAGTGAATTTCCTTGACAAATGGAAATTTCCAAAATCCGAACAGTGAGCAGCATCAATTAGTTCAAATCCCGAGACATCGCTGTATTTCAATGCATTACATTAAATACCTGTATTTTTAATAAGGTATTAAGTCAAATAATATTAATTCTCTCATTCATTTTGGATAATCCAAGTCTATCGATTTCTTTAAAACTTGCAACTCACAAAGAAGATATTTTTAGTGTAGTGAAAAAACCAGAAAGAAATGACATAATAGCTTGTTTCATGGTTAATATTTTAGTGAAGTGTTAGAAAACCGATCGGAGTGCTACGCAAGGGACAGGATGGCTACTGAAAATACCATACCTATTTCAAATCGTAAGTGTAACACCAATTCTCTTCGCGATATCTTTTGTTTCGAACAAATCATAACGAACCAGCCGATTGTTAAAAGTTTCTATAAATTTATGGTAATCGTCTTTGCTTTGCAAATGCTGTAAAACTTTAAATCTCCCACGATGTAATTAGTAATTTTCTCTCATATCATGCATTATTCCACTGAAATTTCTAAAACCATGCTTGTGAATAGATTCTTTGAGAAAAATAATTTCATTTAAGAATGAAAATGTTCGAATCAATAAAGTTTCTTCTGGGTTCTTGTTTTGCTTTATTCAATGTGATATGCATTATTTATATGTTACCTTGAATATCGTGGTTTATAAATTGTCAAATAATAGATATTAATTCAATATTGACAAGCTTTCTTGTTCATTTTGTGTAATATGCAACTTTCATACCCAGGACCCATTTCTGATACAAATCCTTCGTGAAACGAAACCTGGAAGGAGTTCCAAAGAACAAATGTTCTGTGTAGCATAACGAACCAAAAAAATCCCTCCCTCAAAAGTAGACAAAGTTTTATGGTCATTTAGAAATGCTGCTGTAAATAATAAAACCAATACCCTTATTCAATCTTTACATGAGTTTCACACGTGTTAGTATAACATTTTTAGTAAGTTTATAGTTCTTAAAAATGTGTGAAAACCTAGAAGTAAATTAAATCTTTAAAAGCAAACTATTTTTTAAATTATATTTCGTTTCTGTAAATATAATTTTAATAATTAATTTTTTGTAGTGCAAATGCTGTAAAATCTAAAATGCTGATTGTATAGAATTTAAATGCTATCTCACACGATATTTATTATTCCTAAGGAATTTCTATTTTCATTAGCCTTGTCAGCATGTCTGCAAAGTGATTTCTTTGACACTGGAATCTATATATTCCAGACTATTGGTTAGTATTTCTTTGGAATTGAATTATTGAAAGCAAAGAATTTTTTAATATATGATAGTGCTAAATTATACATCAAAGATATCCCACAATTCGTAGAAACTAACATCAGCCTTTTTGAAGACGACACTGCTAATCTTTTTAACAATCAACACCCAAATGTAATCTAAAAAATATTCAGTGATCCCCTCCAAACAATTGAAAAATTTCTAATCCAATGTAAAATTCAAATTAATATCAGTATATATGAAGCAGTCTACTTATGGAAAAGAAATCTCCAAGCTCTACCGAAGTAGTACAAGTGAATTATTCCCTCTTAAAAGGGAACAGTATACCTTGTCCTAACTCGTGATTGACACCTAACTTTAAAAAACCAGATCAAAAAAATTAAGAGGAACTACAAATGTGCTTAAACCAAATTATTCCCCATTATTTGATGCGACTACCATTAAACTTCTAATTTACAAAACTATGCTATGTCCTCTTAATAGTTACTCTTCACCTATACGAGCCACTGCATCTGAGACTCATAGAAAAGAATTAGAAATCCTGCAAAACAAAACTCCTCACCTAATATGTAACTTGCCATGAGTTCTAAGAAACAAGTATATCCTGAAAAATATACAAATAAACTCTGTCAAAAACTGCGACAAAAAATAGACGCAAAAGGCTACCCGACACTTGGATGACACTTAGTGGATGACACTTGATGTTAATGCAGTCTTTTCAAACATTAATTCATTAATTTAATTTAATTAATTAATTGCCACTTTAGTTCTCTGAATGAGCTGTGAGACAATTTAAGTACTTGGCGTAGTATCAGTTTCAACTCAAAATTTTTCGCCGTTGTGAATTTTTAAAATGATTCAGTAATAACTGACGAAAACAAATGTGATCTCAGAAATGTAACACAAGATCATTTACTTTGAAACGTTACTTTTTAAAAAGAAATTCGGTCTCGATAGTTTGACTAAAATGCTTGATTGGTTGCGTTCTAAATTGTAAGTATTAAGAAAATTAACATTTTATCCCATTCGTAAAACTTGATGTTAATACAATTTTTTCAAATATTAATTCATTAATTAAATTTAATTAATGCCACATAATATTGTGATTCGGTCATATGTATATACATATTTATATTAATTGTAATAATTTAATAAAAAGTAACTAAAATAAACTTTTTCCTTGTTGACCTAAGTAGGAAGTGACTTTAAATTTTTTTTATATTACTTGTTTAATTCCAAATTATGTAAAAATAAACAATATTATTTTATAATAATAATAATAAGGAACTTTCGATTTTGCCCATGAATTGAATTTCTAATGCCACAGCTTTCTCAGCAATAGCAATAAACGGATGTTAAGAACTGAGAGTTAAAACACTACATGAACCCAAATCACCGTCAATATGTCTTAGACTACGTTTATAATTACCAGCCCAAATATATGAATTCGAACCTTCAATAACAAAAACTATTATTTTAGACTGTTTCTGTATTGAAAAGTAATAATTAAAATTTTATATATAAAATTCATTTATAATAAAGGTGGTGATCTCTATTAAGCGTGTCTATTTATATTATAAATTTAATTTTCGTAGAAATGCCATTTCAAAGACGTTTTCTTAATTTTTCAATTTCGGTGTATATTTCGACCAGTATGTATCTCTATTCGTAAACGCAAATTTAGCAAATGACAAACATTAACTTCAGATATTCTTCACGAAACATTACAATTGCATGGGATTTTCAGAAGCTCCATCCGGAAAGAAGAAACGATGCCACCTGGTGATATTCCAGATAATTATATATAATATCAGTACGTTAAAATTTATATTTAGACATTAGTACTGAATTATCAAGATACAATTGACGAAAAAGCACTGTCCATATAGGATTTATCGCCATCGTTCATCGTATATTGATTTTATAAAAGTCATCGTAAAGACAATGAATGCATCTACTGAAGATTTCTTTAGTCTCAGAATTTATATTGATTTTATAAAAGTCATCGTAAAGACAATAAATGCATCTACTGAAGATTTCTTTAGTCTCAAAATTTCAGAAGGTGTCTACATATGTTAAGTTGTACTATCTTCAAAATTTCCGTATGGCCACAACTTTTTTTCAATTATAGAATCTTCATGAAAAAAAGTATCATGTATATAAATTAGCTAACGTAGTCCTCGAGAGATATTTCTCATTTTAGGTTTTCGACATAAAAATGTTGTTTCCGGTTGTTAAACAAATTTAAGAAATCTGTAGAAATGTTCTAGAAAAAAATTCGATTCTGTGCTGCTAAGAGATATTCATGAGGTCTGTAAATTTTTGTAGAGATTGAACTTGAGCTGGAATTGCCAGCACACTATTGGTCAAAGCACTAAAATTTAAAACAAGGCAAAATAGTTAATTTATTGTTTTAACGAAATATTAACATTAATGTTAAGAATAATAGCTTGCTGAGAGAAAGATAAAGTTCAGAAATTTTTTTCTTTTGCACTTTGTTTCTGGATTTCTTTATTAGTGCATAATATTTCTATTATCATTTCTTAATATTCTCTAATATGCATGCGCTTAATGAATCGCTGCACACATTTTTTAAGAATTTATATAAAGTGACTTATCATTTCATTAAAGTTTAAAATGTAAAACAGTTTTCATCCTTGATTTACTGGCAAATTAGTATTTAATAGATATACATTTTCAAAATGACGGATCTCATAATACGAAGCTTAGTGTTAATTATTTTGTAAACAACGTTTTATGAATAAAAAAAGTAACATGCATTTTTTTAATAAGCCAGTTTAATGTAACAATGTAAGAAATATTTTCCATATTGATGGTGGCTAGTGCACACTGGCGGCTCGACCATTAAGGTGGCAGTGCTGCAGCACCACCGAAATATTTTTTTAAATTTGTATTTTTCGTTCTTAATCTTATTTGATTACTTTTCCACTCTCAGAGTTCAATCACTTACGAAAATGCAAATAAGTATAAAAAATTTTAAAAAGGCATAAAATTCATCCAAACGAAGAGAGACGCAAGTATCAGCTGCAAATTTCTCTGCCCCGCCCCCGAAATCCGTTCAGTGCTCAGAAAATCCGGAGAGAAGAAACCCTTTATCCCTTTATCTTAGACGGGGTATGGGATGCAAGGACGAGCAGCTCTGGGCTGGCACGGAGGCAACTGAACGAGAAAGAGACTCTCTTTCTAATTTCTTTTTCGTTTTTTATCTCACTCCCACACAAAGTGACAATCCCATTGGCTGTTTATAGGTTTTGGTTTCGGTTCGTGTTGCATCGACAGAAACACACCTGGTTCATTGAATATTCGATTTATTTTGATAGAAGGCAAGATTTCTTTTGAAGAAGATATTAATTTTTGGAAGAATGTTATCGAGTGGATTGGCGAGTAGGGAAATATGTATGTGAAAGTTTGTATATATACATATAATACTGTTAAATTTATGTCGATAGTACAAGGAAAAAATATGGACTGTAAGAAAAAATAATTATTAAATTTATTGAGCTGGAAAGAACTGGCTCCCCAAACAAATGTCACCTCACAATACTAAACATTCGCCCCCATTAACTTTATTCATTATCGGTTCATTAGCGCAACATAAATTACATTTTATTATACAAAAGTAATAGCAAAGGTGCATAAAGAACTTGCAAACGTTCTTCGTCAGTTAATGTATAACAGAGAAATAGTTACAATTAGAAAACTGTATAATTTCTATTTATTCATAATCGATTTCTTGCACGTTATTGTCTAATAATTAATATTCTTATATACTCACAATAGGTTTTAAACCCCTTATATACATTTGTTCTATCCGGTAAAGTACAAAATATTTGATTTGACTTATATACTGCAAATAAGAAATTATAGGAAAAGGTTGAAATAGAGCAAAAATTTTCAAATTTATGAAACTTTAAAGACATGTTCCGATTGCCGTCAAAATTTATTTTTCTCTTTTTTGCATAAAAATGCAACTTTTCCTAACAACTACAATTTTAAAAAAGAAAAAAGGGGTTTTCTTTCGTTCCACGCTAATGCAAATCTCTTCGCATGTGTCTTTTGCAAATTGCAGTGCTTCCTGAAAAAAGGTAATTTCTTTTCTCTGAAAGGATTCTTAGACTTTTCATCTTGATAACCTATTTACATTTCTTGTTCTTCATGCAAACCCTTTTCACCTGGTGGCCGAAATTTGAAATATAATTTTTTTTGCAGATTTCATTTCCCATGGTACCTAAAACGTTCATACGAAGTTTCATCGACATTCGTCAACCAAAGCAGACTCTAAGTAGGTCTGAATTGGGTAACATTAAATATAATTACCCTGAACATCAAATTTTATGGTAATTTAGAAATACAGCTGTAGATAATAAAACACATACTCTTATTCAAAATTCACGTAAGTTTCGTATGTGTTAATATAGAATTTTAAGAAAGTTTATAGTTCTTTAAAAAGTTTGCAAACCTAGACTTAAATCTTTGAAAACAAGCCAAATTATACATAATCTTCGTTTTTGTAAATTAAATGTTAATAATTTTATGTTTGTAGTGCAAATTTCGTGAATTTTAAAATGCTTATAGTATAGAATTTAAATGCTATTTCAAACATTATTCAATATTCCTAAGGATTTTTTTTGTCCTTCTCTCTCACAGAATTTCAGCCAAGTGATTTCTTTGACTCGGGAATCAATATATTCCAAACCATATTCGAGTTTGAATTCTAGAATTATGCACATTTCTTATATTTTATAGTACTGGACATCCCACAAATAGAAGAAATTAATTTCTGCATTTTCGCAGACGGCACTGATATCCTTTGCACCAATCAACACTCAAATGTAATCTCTGAAAAACTAGCTGAACATCTCCAAGCACTTGCAAAATTTCTAATGAAATCTAAAATCCAAATTTACATCAGGAAATATCAAACACTCTGTGTCTCATAGGAAACAAATCTTCTAGCTCCACCCAAGCTTTTCATAAAAATTTATTCCCTAGAAAAATGAAACAGAATACTGTGGCGTAACTCTGGATAGACACCTAAAATTTTAAAATAACATCCGAAACCAGTGGGAGTAGTCTCCCCAAAACTTCCTCGTATCCGCCCTAACACATGTGGGGGGAATATAGAGCGGGTATAACATGGACGATTCCCTAGCAGAGAGAGGGACGCGCGAATCGTTCGCGCCTTTTTTTGCACCGTACAATGGCGAAGTAACCGAATATTCAATTTGAAGGCATTTTTGGAAATAAAAATTGGGTTGATTGAAAAGAAAATAGCGCACGGAACTACAATTAATGTTAGAATACCTCATACTAATTTTTATTTATCTAATTCATAGGGTTAAGAAGTTATTGTGTTAATAATTATGCGATCATACAGACCGACAGATAGTCAATACCTTGACAGATTTGGTCCAAAATTTGATTCTGACCTACAATCTTGATAGTAAAACTGCGTACCAAATTTTATCTATCTAGCGATTTAGGTTTTTGAGTTAGCGTGTTTACAAGAAAACGGGCAGACTTCCCGTAAACGGATTTTGATCAAAATTTAAAAGAAACCTACAAATTAGGTGTAAATATAACATAACAAATTGCATGCTATGTAGCTGTAATAGTTATTTAGTTACATACACATAGACAGAAATCATTCCAAAATTTTGTTTTTCCAACTCAGAGAGATCTAAAATCTGCAGATTCGCCAAAATCTGGACTTCGAATTTTTTACCATTACAGTACTTTATCTTTGTATACTGCGTATACGAGAAAGTAAAAATCAAGACACTCTTGAAAAGTGCTAAAACCAAATTATTACCCATAATTAGATCTGACTCCAAGCTCTCACAAAACAGTAAACTTCTAATTTAAAAAAATTATATTACGTCTTCTTATTAGTTGCGATTCACCTATTTGGACCACTGCAGCTAAGACCTATGGAAATGAATTAAAAGTTCTAAGAAACAATTTTGTCCGCCAAATAGGTAACATGCTGTCCATGTGTAAGAAACAAAGATGTCTAGAAATTTCTGTAACTAATTTCCCTCGAATAGCGATGTATTACCATTAATTAAATCCAAAATCCTATTATACAATGCCTCCCTCTCCATTCTTCTTTACTTTCTCTTAATGGTTTTTCTAAGTTTATGTTATATAGCAGTAAATATTATGATTTCATATTAATAAGGCACTTCCGAATTTACTCTCAAACTGATTTTGAAATATCACTGTCAGGAAGGTCCAGAGGTTAAAATCTCTGAGCTGAAGCACTACGTTAACCAACACAACCATTGCTTTTTCCTACACTTTATTTTAAGACAGCAGCCCGAATGTACAAATTCAAGCTTTATATATATAAAAAAAAGCAGAAAAAATTCGTCTTCACAATATATAAAGCATACAAAAAGTTTTAATAAGTTAGTTAAGTTAAAATGCAATCTAGTTATTAAAAAGAACTTTTAGGTTTTAAAATTATTTTAAAATCGTTCTCTTTTGGTTAATAGTTTGAGAAGTTTCAATTGGAAATATCGAAACTAGGAAATCGTGAAATAAGTACACTCTTTGAATGAATTTGCCTACAACTATATCATACAGCTCCACCTGTCGGTAACATTTGTGTAACACATTCTAAACTTCTGTATCAGATTTTTACGGCTTTCAAAAGAAACATGCCACTGGTTTTAATTTTCTGCAGTTTTCCGCTGCAGATTTTTTAAATTTAAAAATGATGGAGACCTTCGTACAACACTCTCTATGTGTGCACATATGAGCGATTGTAATTACAGTCGTTCAGGGAATAGATCCCGCTTTAAAAATAGATTGGTTTTTCTCGCAGTCTTTAAAGGTTTAAATATTTTTATAAACTATAAATGTCACGACATTAGCAAACCGATACAAATTTTTTAATTGCCATATATTTGGCATTGTTGTGCTATGCGTTGAAGCCATTGAAACGACCGCCATCCTAAAACAGAATCAAAAATAAATATCCCATATCATACGTCCTTCTTAATGACTTCGAAAAGCATTCAATTTAAATGCAAAGAAAATCGAACTACGTATTTCGTTGTGAGTGCTTAATAAACAAATCTGCAGTGAACCAGACGAAAAGTCGAACGGTCGAGTTGAAAAAGAAAATCACTTCGCTTGGTCAGGGAATAATTTTTTTAATTATAGAAAACCTCAGTGAATAATAAAATGTTATTCTCTTAGTTAAAAATAATTTTTATCTTTTAAAATAGTTTTAAAATCGTTCTTTGTTTGGTTAATAGTTTCCGAAGTTTTTGTTGGAAGACATCGAAATTAGGAAATCGTGAAATAACAGCTAGAGCCTGGCAGATAGTTGGTTCTGGATTCTTTGTGGTGCTGACAATATTACTGTTGCCTGTTGAGAATGTTTAATTGTATTACTCATAGGAAGAAACATATCGCTTTAAAGTGACATTCTTCAGTGGAACTATTAGAAGAATGTTAGGACAACACTCTCGATTTTTAAAAATGTTTCGAATCTGCTTGAGACGTTGACAACCAAAATGGATCAATCTACAATTTTCGAAAAACCTTACAAGAGATCATTATGAAAATACAAATATTCTGTATATTATAACATTGCGCATTAAAAGATTTTGCCTTATACAAGGTAGCATGTCTTGTCAAATATTTTACTTTTCTCTTAATAAAAGTGATGCCCAGCTCAGCTAAGCGAAAATTATCCGTTGGTCCTCTTTGGCTCTCAGATCCTTATTTTAGAGTTATTGAAATTAATTTATTTTATTTTTTTCAAATATTTCATGAACAGAAATACACTTAGAGCACATTAAAGAAGCAAGTAATTCGATTAATTAGAAAAAAAATATATTTAAAAAATAATAACTTTAAATTTCAAGCTTATTTTTAAATATGAAGAAAATAAGGTAGTTGTTTTGGTTCTTAATTGTCTTGTAAAACGAGGTAAGCCATGCATTATACTAACTTTCTGACAAATTCATCTCGTTTGTGTATACGTGAGGCACAGTTAAATGTGCCGTTTGTGGCTAGCAAAACTGTAAACACCGTTGTTGAAAAGGTTTAAAATTTCATTATTAAAATTTATTATTTTTGTAACGAAATATATTGATAAATTAATATTTAAAAATAAATCTATAATTTTAAAATGCCGTGCGACAGTATAAAAGGTTAACGACCGTAACCTCTCTCTCCCCCTTTCCCCTTGCGAATTTCCTCTTCTGAGAAGCTAATGAAGTAAAGATAACACAAAGAGAATCTCCGTGCAATTATGGAGTCTTTAAAAATATATCTTTTGTTTTGCAGTTAAAACACAATTAAAACAAAAAACGCATTCCTGGTGAGGAAAATTTTTACTATCTATAGCTAAAATGTTCATCATTTTATTCATATAGAGCGAAAAATCTTACTGAGACTAAGAGAGTGCATATCTGTTCCGAGTTCTCGTAAGAGACCTCGAGAGATACCAGACTTCACATATGAAAATTTCCAGTTAATTAAAAGACGTCGGGCTGTAAGCACAGTCGATGCAAATCTGGACCCGTAAAATCGATAAAAATTTTTACGTTTCGACCTCATTAAACAGCCACGTTGGGCAAATCCGCGCTTATTTCCGAGAGCTCATAACTTAATTCCATCGCCATTTTCATGCTAAATTTCGTTTTTCTCCATCTTTTTAGACCTTATTTGCCTTCTATTTTAGTCTCTCCTAGTTGCAGCACTGTAACCTTAATGAAAATACGTATCCGGACACGGAAGACACCCTTCTTCCAAAATTCCACACCAACTATCGTTTCGCAGTGTTTTCCGCTAAAATTTCTTAAGAAACTTGTTCTCCCTTCTTTAATTAGCTCCCTCTTTTTTAATTCATCTGATTTTAAATCTCTTATTCGAATTTTTTAACCGTTAATTTAATAAAAAGCCCATTCATTAACTGGATGTGTGCTTCGCGTCCTCGCGGTACTCCGTAACGAAACTCAGTTCCCTTCCGTTCTGCATATCTGACAGCATATCAAATTATCAGTTGACAAGCCAAATTTAATATATTCTGATTAATTTCATAATTAGTATATACTAAATTCAATATAGAACTTTCAGCAAAAAATTAGAGCTCGCGCAACATCAGGAAAGGTTTTAAAAAATCAGATGTATCTCAAGCGGTTTCTAATTTTACAATCATTGAAACAATAGTTGTTTTTAAATTGAATTTAAATATGTCTAGAATTTAACTAAATTTCAAAATCTTATTCAGAAGTCTTGTTTGCAGTTTCTAACTTATGTTTTTCAGCAGTTGATTTTAACAGTAATTAATGTTCACCGTATTTCCGTAAAATGTACAAATCATGAAAAGTTGAGGAAAGCAGTAATCGACAATTTTATGGAATCTAAATTATTTTCTTTGGTAAAATTTGCTTGTAGCAATACAATCAAAAACAATAAATGAGTAAGTAAATAAATTTACTTTTCGAAAAAAAGTTGGCCTGAAAGATTTCTGTTCCAAAAAATGTGTGAATTGATCAGTGTCGATAAAATAATTTAAATAGAAGAAGAAAGAGTTTTCTTAATTTTTTTACTAAAATGAACATTTCCAATATCTTTTGCATAATGCAAGTTCATACACTGGTTACCCGAGTGTTCTGATTTAAATCTAATAAACAAAGAAATTCATAAATTATCTTTCGTTTTTGTAAATAATATGTTAAATCTAAATTTTTAGTGCAAATAGTGTGATATTTAAAAATGCGTATTATATGAAATTTAATTGGTGTCGCACACGTTATTCATTATTCCTTAGGAATTTTTCCTGTGCTACCCTTCAAAAGAAATTTTTAGCTCGGGAATAAATATATTCCAAACCATAACTAAATATTTCTTGGACTTTGAATTATTAAATGCAACGCATTTTTTATATAAATTGTACATCAACGATATCCCAAAAATCAAAGAAACTTATACCAGCTTAGTCGCAGATGACACTGCTATTTTTTGTACCATTCCACACCCAAATGTAATCTCAGAGAGAGTCACTGAACACCACCAAACAGGAAAAAAATTGCTAATCCAATGTAAAATCCAAATAAACATCAATAACTGTCAAGCAATATATTTCTCATGGGAAAAAGAAATCTCCCTGCTAAAGAGAAGCTTTTCAGATATATATTTTTTTATCTTCGCAAGCCTGTAAATGAAACAATATACCTTGGCTTACCTGAATAGACATCTCAAATTCACAAAACACATCCAAAAAATCAAGAGAAACTGCAAAGGTGCTAAAGCAAAACTATTTTCCATTAACTGGATGAGACTCCAAGCTCTCGCAAACCACTTAAGGTATCCGACTGGTTTAAAATCGTCGTTTTTGATGAAATTATCAAAAACTTTTATGACTTAATTTTATAGACTGTTTAACCACCTTTATAAAACTGTCACACTTTTTACTCTACCTGAATTACAAATGGAGTTACAGCTGTTTTATTACCGAACTGTAAGCATTATTTTATGTTGCATGAAAACTTTAAATGTGTTTTCTGAGAAATGATATTTTTGAGGAAAACTGTCGACAGTAACAACGATTTCTCAAAAGGTTATTCAAGTATTGATATGAAATTTTCTGAGATTGTTTTCTGTATTATGCTTGATGTTTTCCTCTAAAAACTAAGGTCAATTTTAAAATGAAGTATTATTTTTAAGTCCTTAAATATAAACGAAAAACATTTTTTATGAAAAATTACCAGTTTAGTAACAATGTTCAGCTATATCTGAAAATTATTTTGAAGTACAAGAAATATTTTAGAGCATAACACAGATAACTGTCATAAAAATATAATCCTACAAGGATTTATGTATATTTAGAATATGATTTTGTCTATGGCTGTTAGCGTAAGGCAAATATTTTAGTCATTTTTCTTCAAATTAGTCAGTTTTTTTAAAAAAAATATTATTTTTAAAGCCTAATTTTACATATTTTCATAGTTTTAAAACATATGCAGTTGAAAAATAACATTAAAAAATATATATAAGTTATTTTTCGAAAGAATGTCTCCGAACACAGTCGGATACCTTAACTTCTAATTTACAAAACTAGGCTACGTTCTCTTATTAGTTACTCTTCACCTATATGGGGCACTACAGCTAAGACTCATAGAAAATAACAAAACAAAACTGCTCACCGAATATGTAACACGGCATCGTTTATAAGAAACAAAGATATCCAGAAAGATATACAACAAATCTCTGTCAAAGACTACCACAAAAATATGTGAAAAACTTCTTCGAAAAACTAGAGACAAACGACAACTCGGCATTCCGAGAAATTGTAGAATACAATACCAATAACCCCAAGATAATGAGAATAATAGCAACTGACACTATCAAGGGGAACTGCCGAAATACACTAACGACTCCTGAGCGAAACTGGCCTTGGTGGCCGAGGGGTGAGTTCTATAGACTTTGGGTTTTAGAGGGTTCCCGGTTCGAAAGCCGATTCCACTGAAGATCCATCGTATATTAATCCCGTTGCACGTTAATTCAGACGTAGGGGACCAATCGACCCTCCTCTGTGGTGCTAAAGTTTGGAGAGGGGGTGCCGTCCTCTTCATCTAACCAATGTTCCTCCCATAATTGAACTCATTTTGCTTCAAAACGGGACTTTAACTATATTAAACTAAACCTGAGCGAAACTGATGTCGATTACCCTTAAGTGAATCCAATATATTATCTCACTCTCCTTTCTTCTTTTTTGTTCTCTAAATATTTTTCTAATTGTATACAATTCACATTCTGATTTAATAATAATAATATGGCACTTCCGATTTTGCTCTGTAACTGATTTAGTAATGCCATTTTAGATGCGAAAGTTGGGAACCCTGAGCTCAAGCAATGCGTTAACCAATAGCACCACCATTATGACAAATAATTTATTTGTAATTACCAGCTCGAATACATGAAATCAAGCTTTTAATAAAAAGAGTACAAACACATCGCTATAAAATATAATTTGGAGACAAAATAAAAATTTTATAAAGAAAATGTTTCTATAGAAATAGTGGTATATTCTTTTTCAGCATGTCAATACATATACTTACCATACTTGGAAATGTCATTTCATGGACGCTTTCATAAATTGTCATTTTCAGTAATATTTCAAGCAGCATGTATTGCTATTCCAAAACAGAAACTCAACAATCTTCATCCGTACATTCAGTTCACATATTCTCCTCTAAACAGTATGTAAAAAAATATACTTAGCATACTTAGAAATGAATTATTTAAATTTTTTGATCCAGTATGGTTTTCAAACACAGAATATTTCAATTTCATAACGATGTTAATGTCAGTTTTGCGAAAATTTTTGATTGGTCCATTCTTCTTATAAAAGCTTCAAGCAGAATTTTAGCATTTTAAAAAATTGAGACTGTTCTCTAAGCATTCCTCTCTTACATTTCCTCTGAAGAATGTCACTTTAAAGAAATTTGTTTCTACCTATGAGTAATGCATCTAAACATTCTCAACAGGCAACAATAAAATAGTCATCAGTGAAAGGAATCCAGAATTAGTTATCTCTCTGACAGGTTCTAGCAGTTATATCACGGTTTTCTAATTTCGGTGTTTTCCAACAGAATCTTCATAAACCATTATCCGGAAAAGTGCGGTCTTAGAATTATACGAAAAGTTAAGAAAATATTTTCAATGGTGAGACTGCATTCTATTATACTCTGTTTTTTATATATTATTATTAAGCGAAGTGATGTCTTGTTTCAACAGGACCTTTGGGCATTTCGTCTGTTTCACTGTAAATTTGTTTGTTACGCAGTCACCACATGTTCGATTTTTTCAAATATGGTAAGAATGTTGCTTGAAGTCATTAAAATCGAGGTATGGGATAGAGGTTTTTATTTTTGGTTCTCTTTTAATACAGCGGTGGTTTTAAGGGTTTCAGTGTTTACCACATCAATGGCGAATATGGCACAATTAAAACATTTGAGCCGACTTGGCGATGGCGAGACATGTAAATGTAATTTATTTCATACTAATCAACGCACAATTGTTTCTGTTTCATTTGTATATTAATGAAACAAGACGTTTCTGTGTAAAATTCGAGTTCGAAAAAAAATTTTAAACCTTTAATGACTGCCACAAAGAACATATTTTAGAATTTTTTTCTCGGGATTTGCTATTTTCAACTAGAAAATATAGAATATAATCGCTAGTATGTAACATTATCAAATGATCACTCAGCGTTTTGAATCATTTTAAAATTAAATAACTCGGCTACGGAGATCGACAGAAAAATGAAATCAACGACTTGATTATTTTGAAAGTCGTAAAAATCTGATGCAGACGTTTAAAAATGAGTGAAAATTGTCACCGACAGGTGGAGCTGTATGGAGTCGTCATAGGCAAATTCCTTCAAAGAGTGCTCTGAAGCATTGAGTTATCAGTTTCAAACAGTTCAGAAGATGAAACATAATAGGAACGTTGCTGTTTTCGAACAATTTGTTGCTACACTACAAGAGTTAGAAGATCTACTAGACCCTTCTTCATTTACACAAAATGGAACAAAAACAAATTACATCTAAACGTATTTTTCCATTTTTGAGAATAGAGTCATTGCTTCGAGCAACACAACATTTACTGGAACAGGCCCAACTCACCTACTCTTACACTCTGCTGTAAGATATTTACAATAGATGGCGTTGGTGTGAACGCCTACACACAGAAAACCAGTCCAAACCGAAGCTGACTCTGAATCTCTTCAGTGATGTCGTCTTCATTGTTATGCACAGCATTTCTATGTTTAAATGTCATTGTCTATTAAATTGCTGTCTGCACTTAATAATGTCTTCATTATCATCTCGCATGCACACCAAAATCTAATATGGTGTCAAAAGTGGGACTTTTTTCTTGTGGTAGACATTGATGAATACGGCTTTCAGGAACAATCCTGCAGCAATAGATGAGCTTGAAGAGTTGATTTCTGAGGCATATGTGCTAACCAACTGGTATACTCGGAGTTGCTCGGGATGAAAATATTCTCAATTCTAAGTACTTATAACAATGTAATCTTGATTAAACAGTTTTGTACAGCAACGTCTTTCTTTGCATTTCGTCGTCCACTCCCGTGTTTTCTCACATCTCGGCCAATAGCAAAACTCCCTCTTTTATCTTCTTCTCTCTGTAGTTTGAGTCACCTGTCCAAAAATCTAGCCATCCTTGGTACTCATTTTTCCTACTACATTACTGATCGCTATGGCGACAACAGAAGCTCTTTCATGTGCTGATTTTTATTGCCTTTCTCCAGAGTACAATTCTATACTTTTTCATGTTTGTGTGACTGATCAGAAAAACTCCCAATACTCAATTAGGATCATTTAAAAATTTATGTAGTTAAATGAACATCTCATAGAGAGAGTAATTAACTTCATTGGATTGCCTTCCAAACATACTGAAATATATAAGCAGTATAAAAATACATATCAAATATCAGTTGACACGTTTTAAAAAATATTACTTTGGAGCAGGTGCTATAAAATATCTCAGCAATGCAATGAATACTGTAGTGAAATTATTTGAAGTGTAGGGATTGCTATCTAAAATTATGTCAGTATCTCTTTTAGATTTTATTTAAAGGAGATCTTGAAACAATTTTAGAGAACATTCTGAATAGTACAATTACAGAAAAAATGAAATTTATGATGAATCAGTTTTTTTTATATACCGTGGCGTAACTCTGGATCGACACCTCAAATTCCAAAATCACATCCGAAACCAGCGGGAGTAATCGCCAACCAAATCCAAAAACTTTCTCGTATCCGCCTAGGTGGGGTTAATATATAGAGCGGAATTAACATCGTCGATTCCCTAGCGAAGGGGGTGAAACATGCGAATCGTTACAATGGCGAAGAAACCGAATATTCAATTTGAAGACTTTTTGAAATAAAAATTTTGTTGATTGAAAAGAAAAATGGGTACGGATCTACCATTAATGTTAGAAGACCTCATACCAATTCTTATTTATCTAAGAAGAGAAGAAGGTTTTAAGGTTTAGAAGTTATCGTGCTAACAAGTATGCGATTATACACACCGACAGGCAGTCAATACCTTGACAGATTTGGTTCACATTTGAAGCGGACCTACATTCTTGATAGTAAAACTGCGTACTAAATTTTATCTATGTAGCTATTTAAGTTTTTGAGTTTTCGTGTTTACAAGATTACGGACAGACTTCCCGTGGATGGATCTTGACAAAAATTTGGAAAAACCTACACATTTTGTGTAAAGATAACATACCAATTAAATCCCTGTAGCTGAAATAGTTTTTGAGGTACAGACACATAGACAGAAATAATTACAAAATTTTGTTTCTCCGACTCTGGGAGATCTAAAATATGGAGACTCATGAAAATATGGGGTTCGAATTTTTTT
>BGPR01009587.1:27458-43352 GCA_013235015.1 Araneus ventricosus
CGAGATCTACACATAACCGTTTATCTTTAAATCCTTTAAGATCAAGTTGGGCTCAGCAAGTGCAAGAAGCAGAAGAAAAGTTTTAAGCCTACCAAGGCGTCCTCTACTTCTCTACCGCGACACACCAGGGGAAGTCGGCTAGTTTTATATCAAAACTTCCACTCCGCTGCGGCGCTTACGAGGAGAAGATATTTTATAAGCTGTGTGCACTACGGCAGAAACTAATTATTTGTATATGCCACGTTTTCATGCTCCTCTGGCCTTAACTCGAGGAGAGCACAATTGTGTGCATCTGAGCCGTCGATGGATGTGGATGTTTGTTAACAGTTTCGGTTTTATTGCGAAAGGATGTGCATTGGCCTAGGGTTTTCAATTGGTCAGGCAATTCACTGCAATTATTGTACCAATTGAATATATGAGATATATTTTGGTGCAATTAAGAAGGTTTAAATGATTCCTATGGCGTACTTTGTCAAAATGTTTTGTAGGAGAGAATGTTTTGATTTTGCGGAATATGCAAACATGAGAAAGGGTTATACCTGTTAAAAATTGCTTTAAGATAGCAATAGAGAATAAAATGATATAATCCTGTCTTATTTAGGATTTTTTAAGTAATTTAATTCATTCCTTTGTGTAGCTGCCGCTGTTAAATATATACCGGGGTATTATCTTCAAATGCATTCTTTCTCTTCTTTCATCATAATTCATTTGAAAATTTTTAGAAAGACTTAGAAGGACACTTTTTGTTGCTCATTTTAATTGAAAAAATTACCACAAGATGGACAGACGGAACTTCACAGTTGCTTTTGGTTTCACAGTTTTGGAAGAATCACATTCCTCACCCCCTATTGTTATAAGGTGGCGTATGAGTGCTCAGATGATTATCATCATAGATGAGAAATAGAAATGGATTGGTTCTTATTCAATCGAAAAATTTTACCTTCTAGTATACGAGGTATGCAAAGAGAAAGGATTGTAATCGTCTAAAGATTTGACCTCATGATTTCGATGAATCTCAACGTTTCAGACCTCCCTGAGTTCGAAAATCCGTTTTTGGAACTACATCTGTCGGTCGGTCATAAGGAGTCAGAGGCATGGAGTTTGGTATTTGGCTTTTACAAAAGATTTGAAGATTTATGAGAAATTTTGGAGGAAATCTGTCAGCAGGATGTTTGTCTGTCGGTTCGTCCCGGTCATGTGAACATGATAACTCAACAATATAAATAGTTAGATGCATGAAATTTAGCATGTAGTTTTATAATTTGATATATCATAGATTATCGTAGATAAAATTCAAATTTCGGACCAAATCTGTTGAAGGGTAGTCTTTCTGTAGGCCTGCATATGTGCTTATGTGTCAACGCGAGAAAACTCAAAACCGGAAAGAATTAGACATATGAAATTTGGTATATGGCATTGTCACCATAATTATAGGTTTGTGCATAATTTTAGATCCAATCGGTGTAAAGGAAGATATCGATAAACCAAACTAGGTTTTTTCGTTCTACTACGAAGTACACGTGCACCGCCGAATACACCGGATTGTACCAGTATACGAGAAAGTCAAAACCAGCACACTTCCGCTGATTTTCTTGGCCACAGAAAACAATGAATTTCACTGATTACTCAGCGGAAGTGATCCATGGGTCTGAAAAACAGGGAAAGGACATTATTGGGAACTTTCGTCACCGTCACCTTCCACTGAATTCTCTGTTTCCATGGAGATGATTGGTTTCTCTCAAAACCACAGAGAGTGAAATAATAAGGGAAAATAGCATTGAATTCCATTTGAAATGTGATCCATTGGTCTCGACAACAAGGGATGGTATCATCGAACTCTTTCATTTCTGTGAGTTTCACAGAATTAGCTTATATGACGATGATTTGTCTCTCTCAGAACGGCAGAGACCAAAATAACAAGGAAAACAGAAATGAACTACCCTGATTGTTTGGCAAAACTGAACCATTGCGTCTGAACTGCAAGGATATGGCATCATCGGAGTCCTTCATCACATGCACCGTTGATGGAATTCTCTGCTTCTATGACTATGAGTCTTTTCTCTGGAAACCGCAGAGAGCGAAAAGATGAGGGAGAAAGTCTTGACCTTCTGCGTGATTCTTAAATATGATTCCTTCGGTGCTTAATTAGAAGATTGTTATAACTATTGTTACAAATATTTTGTGACAAGTGGTATGTGAATTCTGGAATGTATATTCATATAATGAAATTGATAATTTATAGATATATTGGAATTTGCCATAGTATTATAAATCCTGGGTTTACTTAATGTAGAAATACATGAAACAGTAATAATTTTGGTTATGGTGTATCAGAAACAGTTAAAAATGACTCCAACATTCAAAACTTTACTGACTCTTGATATTTTCTTTCATCCAATAGTAGGATACATTTATAATGGAAATACCATAGACTAACTGCTTTAAAAGAAACCGCGCGTATTTATGTAGTGCTTTAAGTTTAAAATGAGAAAACAGAAAGCCAACAATAAAACAATTACGATAAATGATGCATTGAAATTTATTACATAACTGTGACACATTACAAGCTTCAGCACAAAAACAATGAAAATGGTAAATGAAGAAAAGACATCAATGTGTTTCAGTGACATTCTGCACAAAAAAAGCGTCAAAAACCCCAAAGCCCAAGATCTGTACACACTGTTGTGCAAATTGTGGAAATTTCTTCAAAAATCTAACGCTACATCCTTATCTCTTTAATATTGTTGGTATTATTTCCAAAATTTGTGTTTACAGTCCAAACATATATTTGCTTAGTTTTTATTTTGCACTGCAATGTTAAATAAATGGAGAAAAAAGTCTTAAAAAAATCATACTTAAAATAATTACATTTTTGAAAACTAATTTTACTTTTATAGATATAAAGTTAAATACTTCCGTATTTTTCATCAGTTAATAAAAAATAATCTAATTTTCCTTCATACAATAGATGAAAATAAACTACTTTCCTATTGGCAGATCACAAAAATGAAAAGGACGCAGAAAAAAAAGAATGAAAAAGTATGAAATTATTTACGCAAAATTCTGAAGCAAAAAATTCCTTAGAAATTCAAATCCACGATATCTGTATATAACTACTACTCTTTAAATCCGTTAAGTTCAGGTTAATCAAGAAGCTTCAACAAGACCAAGTGAAAGAAAACTATGCAGCCTAACAAGGGACCTCTTCTTTCCTTCCGAACATAAGCTGTCGGCTAGCTTTATATCAAATCTTCCACTGGGTTGCGGCGCTTAGGCTCAGAGAAGATATTTTATAAACGCTGTCACTGAGGGAAAAACTAATTATTTGCAGAGGATACATTTTCATGCTCCTGTAGCCTTAACTCGGTGAGAGCAGAAATTGTGTGGATCTGTGGTGTCGGCAGGAGTGGATGTTTGTTCAACAGTTTAGGGTTTAATGGGCATGGATATGCGCTGGTAAGGAGAAATGGATTTTGGTTGTCCAGACAATTAATGGCAATTATTGTGCCTTATGAATTTATAAGACGGTTTCTGAAGTAATTAAGAAGGTGAAAAATTAATTAAAATTGAACAAAATGTCGCATGTAAATAAGATCTGTGTCATTAAAAAGCTAACTTTTTAAAAACTATACGATGATGTTAAAATACTTTTTGTGCGATAATATGCTCTTAAGTTATTGCGCAAAAACGTTAAAATGTAGGGTGATTTTTAATTTATTTAAGTTCAAATTAAAATTTCGAAAAATCCTTTCTTAGTGAGCACCTACTCCCCAAGAAGAAACCACGTGCCAATTTTCAAGCTTCTTGTCCTGGTGGTTTGGTAGATTCGTTGATGGGTCAGTGAGTTCCTTTATCTTTTATATATATCTAGATTAATTATAGAGATCGCCTTTGTATATAGTTAGAATTGATTTAGTGTAAAGGCAAGCATAAAAATCTGCCATCTGGGGAACAACCTTTTATATTTTTCTAATAGTATCATTCGATGCAAAATGTGTAATGAAAACACTGATTATTTGGAAAGAAAATATTGAATAACTAGAAGATTTGTGCCCGTCTAAGACAGGCTATTGTCCTGCAAATCATATCTCAGAACTGATTGTAACAGATTTACTCACGAAAGATATAATACAAAATCTCATGCAGATTGGCAGAGTGCTTAAGAAATAAATGGAAAAAATGGAAAAAAACAGGATTGATGAATCCCTTGGCACTATCTTTAACTTTCAACTTTCGTTTTGTTAATAACTTCACTTTTAATGGCAACTGTCGTTTTATCCGATTAAAAATAATGCAAAATCCACTAACAGAAAAAAAGTGCATTACTACGAAACGCTACGAAATTTAGCACAAACAAACTTTGGAGGAAGAGAATGTGCATCTCGGGGCCCTTTTTTCGAAATTTTATAATTTTAATGAATTAAAAATTAAGCAAAATTTGAACGCTTTTCTCAATAACTTCCGAAAATATTACAGCTGAAAAATGATTTTTACGCCATCTGAAAGTACAAAAAATTACCTTTTTAATGATATCAATTAAGTTTATCTACAATTTTTCTCTAATTTAAAAATATTTTTGGCATAATTTAATAATACTAATAATTAATTTGGCATAAATTAATATAACGCTTTTCATTGTTGAAACGCAGTTCAATCCGTTTTCATTCTTTAAGGAAATATTTAATTACGTGTTTCTCTTTCTTTGTTGAAAGCCGAGGTAATATTCTAATACAATCAATCCGATTTGCTCGTTCAATAATGACGCAGACAAGAGGGGCGGGGTTATTTTAAGCTCTGCCCAGTGTTACCGAAATTTGAGGATGGTTATAATATAGATAAATATAGTTTCAATAGTACAGTGTGATTCAAAAGTCCGAAGCAGATTAAAGAAACATAATTCGCAAAAGGTGAGAGAAAGATCCCGTCTGCGCAGAAATGGCAGAAGAGATCTCATTGTCAACAACGTTAGTGACATACAGAGAAAAGAAGGGTTAAATCTGATTTCATTAAGGGATCAGACATGACATCGAACATTAGGGAAAAAGTCACGATTATAACAAAGGGCATTTTCTCAATTCTTTACATCAGCCAAAATACAGGCCGACACATGAATTCTGGGAATCTTTATAAATGGGTAGGAATGTCACAGCGTAGGATACGTTCACAGGCTATCAGTAGCGTAGCAAGGGTAAATGACGCCCAGAGTATAATACAATTTTCTCGCCCACAATCGCTATCAATGGCATAGCAAGAGTCACCTGGTACATGATATGACTTTTTTCGCCTACGTCATCATATACGACTCTAAAAATTAAAATAAACGAACTAAATTTCAGTTTCTATGGTTCCCTCCAGGAATGGAGCCCGGAGTATCTAACTCCTTTCGTATTTTGAGTTATAGAGTCCACATGGATATGGACAGATTAAACTTCCTATAGACGGTTTTCTTTTTCAAAATTCGATAGAAATCTGCAATTTTAGTCTAAAGGCCATGTACCAAATTTTATTCATCTGTCTCAGAAATGCCTGAAGCGTAGAGATTCATAAACCCTCGTGATCGAATATTTTGATGTAGACAATGCGTTATCTCTGTATAGCTTCATATAGGAGGAAATAAAAATATTCGTCATGGCTTGACGAACTATCAGGCAAACTCTGCACACGACTTATTCTATGATTCTGGCTCCTTGTATGATTGGTTTATTAGTTTAATTTATGTCCTACTAAAAGTGACTGGAGCCAGAATTTGAAATTTTATATCCTAATTAGATGACAGGCATGACACCAGAACTACTAACCACTCTTAAAATTACCCTGTTGTACCATCCATCAGGATATATCAGCCTGGACATATTTGAAGTGGTTCAATTCCGTGCAAGCCAAGGACTTTTCATACAATCGAGGTTTGAACTACTGTCCTACTTACGAAATCACAGTATCTAGAAACGTAAAAGATTTATTTTGAAAAAAAAAGCTAAGAAAAAAATCTAAACCAAATTAAATTAAATTTTCTCGTTTTAATAAGGAATACGAAATGGTGATTATGTCAACGATTTGAGAGTATGTCTATTTCATCTTGGCGAAGAAATGCAATAGTATAGTAGAATCCTTTTGAACCGCCAACAAGGGACCTAGACGATGCCGGGTAAGATATTTTTTCGAATTACTGAACATATGTTTCTAGAAATTTCCTGTTCACGATATGTGATATCATCTTCCGGTAATTGAACTATTACCGTCCTTTTTCAGGTACGGAAACCCTCCGCACATGCGCAAGTCCGCTTTGATTGCATCAAAATAGGGGTGAGATGGACGCTGGAGGTGGAAATAGTTACTTATTATTAAACCGTGTATAAAACACTACGCAAGCTTCCAATTAAAACAAAACAATATTCTTCAAAGATGAAGATGAGTATCAACTTCGAAAGAGAATAGCTAAAAGAAAAACACATTGAACAAAGGATTCCGGAACAGCTCTCATCTTACTTACTGCGTATCACCCCTCTAAGGAGTAAAATCGTCCAAAAATGATTGTGCAGGTTTTTGAAACAGACAGTAGTTTGAGGAAGGGAACAAGCGCCAAAAAATTGAAATTCGTTTCTTTCCACCAAACGGGTGTTATCGTATCGAGTCGTTATCATATAGACCTTCATTTTCAGTTACAAAAATGCTACGAAAGTCAATAAATAAACTACTAAAGTAAAAAATCCCATATAAAAATTTGATTAAGACAAAATAATAAATAAGAAAGGTAGGAAAATTTCTCTTTCCCCCAAAAAAACAGTTTTTGGAATCGTTTCCTTCTTCAATCTGCCGATTCATTGGCAGTGTGCGAGGTCCTCTGGTTATATTTTTCGATTTATTGGCCGCAATTAAATCAAATACCGAAAATCGTACAGATTATTTAAAAATGAAACACATAGACTTAATAATAAATTTCAGGAAAAAAATTAAACAGCATCTTGAGATTACTTGCATATTGTGACATAAAGGTTATACATTTCTTGATGTCATGGCATGCAACTTCCATTGCCGTCTGTTGTCGGAATTTTATAAATTCACCGTATATAAACTTCATAACGCTGTTTCCTTCCACCAAACTTTCTCAGTCTGCTACTCGTTTTCTTCTTCGTTCTCTCCTTTCTCCTTGTCATCTTTCTTCCTTCCCGTTACAGTTCGATTATTTCGACGTCATCTATAGAGAGTGCGAAAGGAAGAAACATGTGAGTATGCACTGAAGCTAGTACCATCTCTTCACTAATACATTGCATATTTTAGTTTCGGTTTTAAATTTATATCTTAAAAAGTGATGTTATTATTATCAAATTATGAGCCATTTCACAGTAATAGTATGAATACTTTCAGATAGCACTCAGCGTATCAAAAAGTTTCGAGACTAGCTCTGTTGTTAAGAAACTATAATATTATTATTTATTAGTATCTATTTGGACAAACTGTCACTCTTAAATTAGTCTTCTTGCACCGCAATACAGCGTTCCCAGAATTCTTGCCACTTCTGAAATGTGCCCTGGAAGTCCACTTTCCGAAGCATGTCAAGCATCTTCGGTGAGGTTCTGCATTTCTCGTCGTCTTCCAGTGATGTTCTTACGCTCTTGAAACGCGCATGCCTCTCAAAACAACTTGCAGAACTCGTAGAGGCATCGTCGTAAACATACTGCATCAATGTGCAGCGTCGCTGTGGTTGATTTGCAGAGTTTCACACAAAATTTCATGTTCGCCCTTTGTTCAAACTTGCTGCTCATGTTGTGATAGCAAAAAGGTAACGCATATGATTACAAAAACACGAGTTACACAGATACCGATGCACACAGTACCTACTATTTCTCTTCGCACTCTTATATAGAAATGTCAGTACTACCCGTGAGTATATGGGCGTCTTCGTGCTGCTATCTATTGGCGTGTTACAGAACTAATTTCGAAACTTTTTGATACCATCTCTAAGATATGACAGAACAATAGATTAAACTACCCTTTCTATTTAGAACAAAAGCAAGGCAGCAGGTTCTCTAAGAGACCTATATATCTTACAGCTTTCTTTTCAACATCTACACCTTGCACAGCCGAAAGGGAATTCTTATTTCAATATCGAAGAACCTAAGGATACCTTTGATAAACAAATACAATATTTTCTTTCATCTTCCAAACAGGTTAAAAACTACATCCCCCTACTGACACGGATTCACAATTTATTGGAACAAATCCTACTACTCACCCACTGATACTCCTGAGGAATGAAACAGAAAGAAAAAAATCCAATTTTATTTTCAACTCTCCCGCCTGGGGTCGAAAGCAATAAAACTTTTTATTGCTTGCGCGAGCGCCTGTCTGATCTTTCCTTATCCAGAAGCCAGCTACAGTTTTAAACTTCTCATAGGAGTCATAGCTGCAAAATTTGTTTATCATTTTACGTTATTATTAGTCACTGTTGAATAAAGCGAGACTGGATCTTTGGTTCTATGACTACGGGCCAAGAAAATATTTTCGTCGGCAAATAATAAATCGAATCTTGAAACAGTCTCAACAGTTATAAATTGCTCGTTGGAATTTTTCTTTTGTCATCCTTTCATCGAGTGTGAAGCTATTGCCACAGTTTTTACAGTAGTTTGAAAACCAATTGCTTCTGTAAGATTTTTTGAGAATGGTGAGATATTTGGGCAGCCTATTTTACGAATAGTCTTTTGAATGCTATTTATTTTTTGTGAAACTAAAGCTGAGCTCTTTCAACTGGCGAGTTTTGAAAGAATTTTTAAAATCTGTTTTTGTATACACAAAAAACTTCATTTTCAATTTTATAGCACCGGGATACATTTTTTTCAGTTTGCGAATGGAAAGTGCCAGTCTTTATAGTTGAATAAATAAGTGAGACTTATTAGTTATAAATATAAATTTTCAAAACGGAGATAACTGTACCATTTATTAGTATAACATTTTTGTTGGTAAAACCAAAATTTTGTATTCTAAGCTCATTCAATGAAATTTGGTCGACTGAATAGGCTGCTTGATGTACTGGCTGCTCCACTGTATGGAAAGTTTGCCGTATTTATATTACTAAAACGTTTTTTAATGTGCCATGACAGAGAAGTAATTTTACTAAAAAAATGTAGTAGAAATTTTTAGTATCTTTATCCTTAAAAATATGTAATTAATATTTCTGAGAAATATACTTGAAATTAGAAGAGATAGTGTATTAAAAGGTGTCATCGGTCCAGTTAACGAAAATGTTTTTCCAAATTAGACCACCAATTTCTCTAAGCGTAATTAAAGCGAAAGTGTTTTTTGATCCTCAAATTCACATCGGCTTTCAATGTATGATCTCAAGTATGATATTTTATGAACTGTATCATTTCTCCTTCCTTTGTTTCCTCACATATGACACAAAAACACTTATACTTAGTTTTTGTTCTTTATGAACTTATATTTTATGTCTTCAATGTCCTTTCTTTCTGCTTTTACCTGTTCCACTTTCACTTTACGAGGACTAAAAAAGGAGGACTCTTAAAAAGTCCGTAACGCTTTGGGAGAAGTTAAAAATAACTCCACCCGTTTGGTCTGTGTCATTAACGAATGCGCAAATCCGATTTCTGGCATCAAAGAAATTAGACATGTTTTCCGAGTTAGCAGTTTTCTTTCCTTTTTCATTTATGCTGATTCATTACCCTCACTTCAAGCATCAGTTCTCTGTGGATCATTTGATTGAGTCATGAGTTCGGTTTTTTCGAACTTGAATTTGGCTACATGCCAAAGAGATTCAGCTTCTTAGATGATTTATTATCAAATAGGAGTTATAATAGAATTAATTTATTTTTCGGAGATCTGTTTGTTGAATTATGACTATCGGAGCATTTTTTATTTGTTTATTTTGTGTAAGCCTTTTTTCTCTGAATATTGGGAAACGTTATGAATACAGATCTTTTTACTAAATTATGGGATCTTCGAAGTGGCGCTCGGATATTATTGCTAAACTTGCCAATATGCATGAGATTTGTATTACATCTTTCATGAGTAAATCTATTCTGAGATATGACTGGTGAGTTATAAGCCCGTCTGAGACGGGCACAAATCTTCTAGATTAATGGAATTGAAGTTACAATATAGGTCCCATCTAACAGACGGTCCAAAATATGGCAATTCTCTCCCATACCCGTTTATTTTATGCAACATAGATGTATACCTGCGCTTAGAAAACTCTCTAAGACAGCATGTCATTCCTGTACTTTGATGCTGTTGGTGGGAAGGGAATTTCATTAACTTTCGTTCGGGAGCTATGACAATGCTAACACGATCGGACGCAATACCAATGCTAACACGATCAGACGCAACTCATCTCTAAGATTAAAAGTTAAATTTTTGCTTATGCTTAAGGAAAAGTTTATCAAACTGGACTATTCTGTCATACAAAGTTATATTTGCGTTTTTAAATAACTTTTTGTATTTCTTTGCTATTTCAACTAACAAAATGACCAGGAATTCAAGAGGAAGTTGACGTTTGTTTTCACGTAAGGTTCCTTAGCAATGACAACGGTTGTCGTTGACAGCCTGAAATATTTTGACATTTTTTAAATAATATGTTGGAACTAATGATAAATATCATTGAATTAGGGGTTGGGACACAGGTTTACGAACTTTTGCTGGTATATAAAAAGAAATATTGAGAAAAATTCGGGAAGTCAAAGATACAAACGTAATCGGGCGCAACTCATCTACCTACGTGCCCCTCACATACATCAAAAGAGCTCTAGAGAAAAAACCACGACACCCTAGTGTGTGCCAGGAAGCTACTAGAGGTCCCACACCTTTCTCGGTAAAACCCGCACTTAGGCACAAAAAATATGGGTGCTTCATCTCACAGATTAGATACGCCCGACGGAAGGTTAATGTTTAGTCACTTTCACGACTTTTATTACTAAAGGATTCAGAATAACGAATAAAAATAAGAAGTTTTTAGAAGAAGGCTTTTATTTACTTATTACCCACTCACCCATAGGGTATGGAGCATTTTAACGGTCGGCAGGGAAGAGAACAAAGAGAAAATGATACATTGTATACACATTCAATAAATAAAAACAAATACAAAATAAAAATACAATTCTCAAAAATAATTTTATATATAATACATTAAATTCCTTCCTCATTTGGGATGCGAAGACACGAAGAGAAATCTGATCATTTAAACCAAAATAAGAAAATATTTGTTGTTTGAATAATCATATTTTTAAATATTAAAAATTAAGTGTAGCTCTTGTTATTTTTGTTCTCGGTGTTTATTTTGATACCAGACGTGATGAGTATAGTAAAATTATTCTTACACAAACTAATTCCAAGCAATCGCGCCGATTACAAATGGCTCTAACTTCCTTGTAAACAACGATAGGAAAAAATAATTTGAACACGAACACAGAAAGATGCTCGAAATTTTTTTTTGTGTTAGAAATTATTTCCCTGTTTGACTTCCCTTGGTATCTAGGGTAAGAATCATGCGATAGGTCATTCACACCAGATACTGTGATGCAGGTTAGCAGCCACTTAAGGTATCCGAACACGTTCGAAAGTCGATTTTCGACCAAAATTCCATTTTTTTAATTTTTGATGTTTTCGATAGTTCATTCATTTACCTTTCTAAAACATATTTACTTTTGTCGGTACGTTAATTAGAAGATGAGATATTAATTGTTTTATAACAAACCGAAAACCGGAAGTGGGCGTTTAATTAGCCGAAAGTTGTCATTTAAAGGGACAGAAACCTGTCAAAAATTCTTTTAAACTCCTTTTTTGCAAGCTAATATGATGTCAGTATATTTTTAGGATTTTTTTTTTAAAGTTTAGATACATAATTTGAGCGCGTGGAAAAACTAAAATTTGATTTTTCTCAAAATTAGATTTTATGCATATTTTTCAAACTTCAAACATGATAACTCAAGATATTATGATTCGATTGTTCTGAAATTTTGTGAACACTTTCTTCAAATGTTTCTCTAGTGAATGTACTAGAATAATGTATATTGTAACAATATTTTTTAAATTATGGTCTTTTATTTGAAAAATGACATAGAAAATTTACTGAAAATCTTATAATGATTGTTCGATTAGCTCTAAAATTTTTATTTATCCAAAGAATGTTAAGATTCTAGTACAAGCACTAGTCCATAGTATGTAGTTTAGTTTAGTATTAGTTTTATTTGAATTATTACAAAAGTTTGACCTGTAGCATGTTTGAAGTTTTGGGAAATTTCCTCTAAAAAGCAGCAGAAATTCAAGAATTTTGTAAATTTATAATAATTTATACTCAAAAATCATACGCTAATATTAATCTTTATTAAATTCGAATCTAAAAAATATATTTTGGTGTTTCTATTTCACAATTTAAGAAAAAAGTGCTCCGACCGTGTTCGGATACCTTAAGCGTTTTCGATAGCCGAGTTCGAAATAATTTCAGAAGATTTGCGTAGCCACACGCACAACATGCATGAGGCTATGTAAATCTTCTGAAATTACTTCTTTCATCTGCATTGCATCAGTATGGGTCCCAGATTCCGCCTTAACGTCTGTTTTGTGTTCAACATTGTGAACAAACTGAAGATACACATAGAGAATGCTTCATATGGTAGGGATATGGATTACCGCTTGGAAGTTGTCTATGTGACCAAGGATACTCACAATGAGCAATTCGTCAGTTAACAAGCAACACCACCTATCACAATTTTTTTAAACATTTCTTATAATATGAGATATAAACATGAGACCGCATGTTCCTACCATATGTGAAAAAAATTAAGAAATATTCGTTGTTGGTTGCGAAAAGTTGATTTTTTTCTTCCTCTTTGGAATTTCAAAAAAATGATATAGGTGGTATTGCTTGTTAACCGACGAATTATTACGTACGCAAACAAACTTCCGTTCTTTCTGTATTCTGCTAATTTTTTTCTTCCTGTCGTTGCTTACAAGCTGTCCCAGTGGCTCAGTTGATAGAGCATTGACTGGAAATCTGTCGTTGTTTAAAAGGGGTTATAACCACTTGTAATCAATACAAATGCTTTGAATTACCTGTATTAAAATATTTTGTATCGTTATGTTTCTTTTGTAATATTATGCATGATTTATTTTGTATGAATTATGTAGTAGTTTGTAAAAGATCGAAATGTTTCCTTTCTAGTTGACCTATTACTAGTCTTACTCTCTTTCAGGGTCAGAGTATGTTATAAATAAATGAAATATGCTAACTCAAAAAAAAAATGCCACCCTTAAAAGTTGGTAAATGCCTACCAATTGTTCACTGAATATTGTTAACACAAAAGAATTCTATATTCATGATTTAAAATTCCATTAATTCAGGGGTGGAGGGTGGGGAAACTTCAACATATTAAATGTTTAAAGGCGTAGGAATAAAGCGAATGCGCAACTTTGGGTTCCAAACAATAAAAGATGGAGCATGTGAGGTAGATAATAAGGCAATGAAAATTATTATTCACTGCGGTCGGACATTTCGAAATTTTTAGTTCGTGTTAAGTCTTGACCCCCGAAGCTAACTCCGAGAAAAGTTAAATTCCTCTGATGTAGTTCTAAGTTTAATTTGCGGTTCTACTCAATTTTGCACAAAATCCGTAAATCAAAATATAATTAGAAAACTAATAACGAGAGTTGACATTTTTCCAATTTCGTCTCTTTTCGGAGGTAACATAAAGCCGGCACTGTTTCTCACTTTCATCGTCTGGGGACGCATCCACCGCGCAGATCTGTCGAGAGAGGAGGACTGTAAAATAAAAGGCTTCAAACCATTTCTCTAATTCCTTTCTACTGCCATCGTGTCGGCCTGGATGACAAAGTGAAATTCTTCCTAGTCGATGACAAAGCGAGCTCGCTAGTGCGCTCAGCTTGCCCTTCCAATTCATTAACACGTCTGTGCACGCCTCCCCAACTTTTAAAAGATCAAAAGAAAGGGTGAGTCTGGTTTTCTACTTGAGAGTTTATGCTCTGCCGAAGTTTCTAGGTTTATTTCGGCCTGTGTGTGCACCTCCGTGGGGGAGGGAAATTTCAAAGGATTTAAAGTATGTTGGGGAACTTTTAACTATGTGCTGTTCATGTGGCTTCTGGGAAAGGCCTGGACGGAAAGTATTGCTATCTGCGTTACGGTGATCATTCGTCACTTTTTCAATTCCTGTAAAGAATTTTAATTTAGAATTTAGCTGCTATAGTCGTGATCCTTGAGCTTCATTTAAACGGAGAAACAGGTGTTACGCAATTTGCGTTATGGTATTATCTAAAAAGTAGAATTTTCCAATCCGATGATATTTGTGGCTTCAAAACTCTGTAATCAAGTTGTACTTGATTACTGACCGAAAATTACTTAAATCTTACTAATTATTTTTTATAAAAACTAACGATTTATCTCGAGTTTCAAGTAATAGTATATAAAATGAAATTACGACAACGTAAAGATTACTGGGGTTAAATTACTGGCATTTACCAGTACACACGATTCAAAATCTCGGTTGACCGTAGGAGTGTTATCTACATCAAGACGGTGCTTATTTCAAACACTAATATTGCGCATAACATCAACACACTAATTGAGCGAATATTAGCTTTGCTAGGAGGAAGACATATTATAATAAAATAATATTGTTCACTCTCTCATTTCAGTAATCTATGTATTGATGCATATCAGTATTTTGTACACTTGAAAAATACCCTACTGATCAGTAAAATGTATATCAACCAGAAATTCCCTAGTAGGTTATTGTTAAATTGTTTCATAATGTGAAGCAGGTGTGAAGTTTAATTTAATCAAAATATGAAAATTACGATCCATGGCATCAGTTGGCTATACGCTTTATTGAAGTTCCTTATTATTGTACTATACCTTATTATTATACTTAATAAGCACCCGACGATCCTACAAATTAAAGATCCTGATTTCCCATAAGCATATTCCCGATGCTTCCATCAGTTAAGTACAATATCTTAAAGCTATCTTGTATTATTATGATGCTGTGGTGTTCTAAATGCTTTTTTTCAACCTGTTATTTTCCTCAATTATAGATCTCAAATATAACTGAAGTTCTGACTACCAATCATTACAATAGTTTATTTATTGAGATATATGCAAAAGATACATTACAAGATAAATAATATGACATAAAAAAGGATTCTTTACTGTAGGTATGGCACAAAGTGCTTCAGAGATGAAACAAATGTATTGCATCTTCTTAAAAATAATGTTACGGATATATTGATGAATTGCCGAATAATAGACGAAAAAAATTCACTATTGACATAGCATTTCAATTCAGAGGGAGGAACCGGAGAAAAATACTTTTCAAAATCAAAACACAAAATATACTCTTTCATTGGCTTTTGAAAAACTCCATGTTGGTTCCAAGGCTATAAAATAAATGTCCCTGCGCTCGATCACCAGTTACTCAAATTGCTTCCAGATGTACCGAAATTACATCAAGGAATTATAGCAATGAATTAACTAAGGACGAAATATTCGAATAAAGGGGAAAAAGTTCGAAACAGTTGCTCTCTTCTTTAGATCGGTTGGTCGTTCTTTATGTTCTTTCTTTTTAAAAGAAGAATTGCACGAAATTACGCGCCAAATAAGCATTTGGTTGATTTAGAAGTTCTTTTTTTCAACTCACTTTTGAATAATGATCACGTTGTCTAAATTCATTGAGACGTAACTTAAGTTGAGGCCTTATACTTCCTATTCATTCGTATGTATTCTTTTATGAACTTAATATGTGTTTAAAAAGTAATTGTCCTTGGATTTTGTGGAATTCCTTCAGATAAGAAACTAATGCGAGATGAATCTGTGGAGGTTTTCTCTCTTCGATATTCTCGTATACTTCCACAATATGGCTCATTTGGTGATCA
>BGPR01009588.1:0-55894 GCA_013235015.1 Araneus ventricosus
GGTAATCAAAATAATTTTTTAACTTGCACTTCTACTGAACCGATGACCACTTGAGACCAATTACACAGGTCTGCAATGAAAAAAAGTCTTAAAAATAATTAGTGTTTTGGGGCTGCTAATTATTGGAAAAAATAATTTTAAAATTCCATCACGTACTGTTTTATCACAAATCACAGGTCTAATATGCACGAATTTTGTATATTCATGAGCAAGTAATATTTGTATGAACTTATTAAACATATTTATTGATTTTAAATTTATTTAATAAATTTATTAGATTTTTTATTTAAGATTTTCATCTAAACTGTCTGTTAAACACAACAGTAAAGCCAGAGAAAACAAGCTAATGCTAGATCATTAGTTTGTTGGTGCATGTGTGTCCTTCCGCTTGAATCATTCCCAGTCCTGCTATTTCGCTTAGAAATTTTTAGAAAAGGTGAAACTGCTACTATAAGGAATTGTAACCATTTTATAAACTCATTTAACATTTAAATCATAGCAGATCTAGAATGCAAATTTAAAATATTTATTTAAGAGGCAAAAATAGAAATTTCAAAATATTTTGATTCGAGTCGTCATTTCTCCCAAAATATGAAATCATTTTGTGGAAAAAACGTGCATGATAGGGAAAAACAAACAAACCAGATTTCATAATTGAAATCAGCACTGAAAATAATATAAAAATCAGTTAAAAAATCAAAATAACTAAAACAGTTTTCAAAAAGGTTTTTTTTTTTTTTTTTTTTGCGTCTGTTATTTGGTGTTCACAAGTATTATTTAAGTGCAGTATTGAATCCTCTGAACTTTCAGTTTATCAGACCAATTTTTAAATATCTTTGTTAAACTGGATGAGAAGATTATGCTCTGTTACTTATTTCGGTACAGCTTTGGTATACTGCATCACTGGTGATAATTTTGTTTTGGCAACTTTTTTCAACAGCTTCAATAAAGGACCCCATTGGCGATAAGTTTGTTTTGGCGACTTAACGATACGGTGTTCAGTTAGGCGACAAAAAGTCACCAATACACGATTATCGCCAGTGATGCCATATATCAAAGCTGTTCCCTTATTTCATGTTTGGTGAATTTGCTATAACATACTTACCCCATGCAGGTTCACGGAACTGCTCCAGATATTGCAGGCCAGGACAAGGCTAATCCTACTGCTCTTCTCTTGAGCGCTATCATGATGTTGCGGCACATGAACTTAACTAGTTATGCTGATAAGATCTCCAAGGCATGCTTTGAGGCTATTAAAGAAGGCAGGGTATGTTTGCTCTTTGTAAAAATTGTTATTGTGGACTAGTTCTGCTTCTGTTACTTATGTCATTTTTAAGATGCTCTTTACATTAAAAAAATAACATTGCATTTAAATTTGAAATTTTTTTTCTTTGTCAAGAAACTGAATGTTTTATTCATGCCATAAAGATTCATTTTAAGGACGGAAATACGAGATCACAATTTTCCTTTTTTAAAACTACACTATAACTTTAGGAACTTTTTAATGAAGTTTTTCAGCAATTGAAACAAGTTAACGTGTAATAACACCTATGATGTCAAAAAAATAGTGTAAAGTTTGTGTAAAGAATACTGCAAGTTCTTCTATAAGTTGAATTAATAATTTATTCTGCTTTAAGTTGAAATTTGTAAAATTCAATTTCTTGAAGTGCATGAGAGAGGCAGTAGTCAGCAAAACTGCAATAACTATTTATAAGTAAATTTTGCCAGCTCTTCATTTTTCATGAAACATGCAAAATGTTGCTTCTGTTTATATCTTATTGCCAAAATTTATCATCTTTTTAACTATTCATTTTTTTTTTGTTATTCTTGAGTAATTTAATACACTGAATGAAAGTGGCCGCATACATTGTTTTTTTTTTAAAGTAACTGGAAGGTAACTCCATAGATAGAGTTGAATTTTATAATGAAATGGATACATATCTCATTTGTTACAGAATTGTCATTTTACATTTTTATTACCATGTAGGCTGTAATTTATTCTCACATTCCCTGCAATTAAATTTTGAGAAATGAGTTTATAGAATAGATATGCAAAATCTGGTTTAAATTTTGAAATATAATATATTTAATCTTGACGAGAGAAATTTTCCTATTTAATCTTGGGTACTAAGTGATTATTTAACTCAAAAAATGAATAAATAATTTTTTTTTTCCAGGTGAGAACAGCTGATCTTGGTGGTAAAGCTAAGTGTTCTGAATTCACAGATGAAATTTGTAACAAAATAGCTGCATCATAAATTAAGTATCAAAATGAATCAATTGAAAGATGTTAGAATCTTATCGTTAGAAATACAGGATCAACAGTTTGCCAAAGGCAGCGAAAACTTTTTCTTTTAATTCACTTCAAAACTTCTGGAATTTTATGTGGTTCTAGTTGTTTCATATAGCATCAAGGTAGAATTTGTGCATTTTATTTTGTATGACATAACATATTTAAGCCATACCTTGCTGTGGGACAGATTGAATTCTAAATATTGTAACTTGAAAATACTGCAGGAATTGTTGTAAATCATATTATTATGACAGTTCAGAAAATATAATATTTAATATAAAGTTAATCCTTTATTAATTCTAAGCTGTTGAATGTTTTTAGTGATATACATCATTTTTTCGAAATGAAAAAATATTAAATTGTTTTAAATTTTCTTTTTAATTTAAAATTGAACCTATTTTTTGACTGCTCATTTTAAAACAATAATTTGGTGCATTTTCATTTATATATATATCTATAAAAGTGTAGAGCTTTTTTTTTGTAGTGAAACTTATACTTTATAGAAATGTTTGTCTTTCTATGTCCTAGTTCATTCATTTTATTAAACATTGCTATTTCCAAAGTGCTCTGTAAACTAGTCATTTTATCTGATACTCAGTGGGAATTTTGGAGGAAGCTACTTTGTTATTAATCAAACATTTGTGTATGAATTTTATGTGTAATTATTTATTAATGTTTGTTTTCCCACTAACTAGTCAGGTTTAATGACCTAGGCCACAAGCAGATTTTTGTGATTAACAATTAATTTGTTTCGTACTATATTTTTAAAAACTTTATAAATGTTTAAAAAGTGATTGCTGTATTTTGAACTGTTACTGTTCATTGATTTTTCAAGTTACAGGTGGAAACTTAGGCTGAAAAGTTGTGTTCATGTATTTATTGGATTTATACAAAATAAACAAATTTGTAGCTGTTTATTTCCTGTTGGTTGAATTTTTTTTTTTTTTTTTGAATAATTTAAAAAGTACAGAAATATTTCATAAATGGCATTTGTCAAGTTCATTTTGTTTTAAATTGTGCAACAAATTCCAAGTCAATTTCTCGGTTTTTTTAAATATGGTATCAATATGTATGTAACTTGAGGAAAAATTGTTTTGACATAAAATACTCACTATCTGAAAGAATTCTCTCTCGCAAGGAAAATTAAAATCATTTAAAAAATTGCTGGCACTGTAGAACTTGTGAAATAGATTTTCTCATGTCATTTGAAAATTATTTAATTATGATTTCCCAAATTCATCTCGTAATTATTCCAACATTTTTTGGAGGGGGGATGCTATTATATCAAAGGAAAGATTTCAAGGTCTCAAAATATTTATTTCACACAGTAAACAAGTTTTACACACACATGCCTATTTTTAAAAAAAAATGTTGTTTAAATAATTTTAATAGCTAAAAGGTAAAGTCGGGAAATTTAAAGCAGGGATGTGGATGTCATGAAATATTTTTTTGAATAAATTTACTGAAAATGCTTTTCTTTTAAGTCAATAAGCCCTATTTTTAAAAAGTTAAACTCGCCTTGGATATGTTCAAAATTTTATTCATGTGTATGCTCAGAAATTTGTTTTACTAATAGTGATGTAAGATTCAAATTGAACACAATATGTAAAATTCAATTTCAGCATACTACCCTAATATAATTTGCTTTTCATCAAAATATAAAACACTCTATTAACAGGGATGAGATTCTTCCGCTTTTTTGTTATTTTGAAGAAATTCCGCTTTTTTGTCTTTTTTTCTCGTTTTTTTTTTTTTTACCGCAAAAAAATTTGCTTTTTCTTCCGAAAATTCTGCTTTTACACAAAGAAAAGAAACCTTCCTATCTTCTGTTTTCGAAAGAAAATTCTGGGAAAATATGCTCGACTGTGCGGCTTAACTCCACCGGCTAGGAAACTAGCTAATTCATCTTCTACTGACGAATCAACATTATATCGGCAAGCTCTACAAGGATGAACATTCCGTCATTCAAAGTATTAAATACCACCTTTTTACAGAAAACAAAACCTCTGTGGCATATTTTGCCAAAAAAAGAAAAAGATTTTTTTTTTTTTGCATGAACATGTTGAAAAAAAAATTAGTTGGAAACTTAAGGTAATCTTGTAGGGCGTACCAAGATGAAGAAATAAAAAAAAAATGGAACAAAAACAAATAAATAAACTACATAAAAAAAAAAAAGAAACTCCTGTCAAAAGAGGCAGCTAAAAAGCTATGTGTAAATACAACAAAAAAGCAGAGAATAAGACATAAATAAAAAAAAAAAAACATGATTTACCTAGGCATTTTAGAGATAGTGTAGTTCCGAAAACTATGCCAGTAACTAAACAAAGATATACTAATGAAGACTGTACAAAAACTTTAGCCTCTACTGCAAATAAACTTGCAGAGGATGCAAACACATCCTTTATTGAAGAAAAATCTGTCAAAGATAGGAGGCCTCCAAAACAAGGGGTGAAGCGTGTTAATGGAGATCTGTTACCAACAAAAGCCACACAATTAAAAAAACGGAAGAAAACCACTTCTTTAATAATTTAGGAAATGTTTCAAATAGCAATAATGCTAAATGAATCTGTCATTGTAACTGTACAATATCTCGACCCCCTCTTGCTTTATAAGGTGCAAAATCATTGTGCTGTTACTTTTTCAAAAATTTATAAAAATAAAAGAAATAAAACAGAAATCAGTATATGATACATTATTATAATTTATAAAGAGCTAATACACTTTACACAATTGCATGAAGCAAAAGAAGTTATTTGTCTTTATTTTTTGAGCTAACTTTTATCAAAAGGCTATTAAATATAATTCTTCTCAGATTTCTGTTGGATGTTGAATCGCAGTGATGTACAGGTGGTAAATGTTTTAATGTCTAATTTTGTATTTTCTGGTGCACCTGATGATGTGTTAAACTTCTTTGTTAACTTTTAATGTGAATGATTTAATAATATTTAATATTATTTTTCTTATTTATACATACTGAATTATAAATAATTAAGTTATTAATTATTCTAGTGTAATATTTTCATCATATTGCGTGTTCTGATGTTTTACTTCTTAAAACATCTTTCGCGTATAAATTATGGTACAAATGTTTTGCTCGTGTATGATTTCAGTCTTTTTGCTTTTTTGCCAATCTCATCCCTGATTAAAAAAATGGTGACAAAATTAAGTAACCATTTGATAATTATGGAATAAATTTCATGAAAAGGTAACAAATTTTTTTAAAGATATTTGCAAACAATATGTGTCTTACTGATTTTGATGCAGTGGTTTTTTCATATACATATGGCAGTATTTAAATTAAAAACAGTGAACGTTGTTTCAAGAAAGCATCTTTAATGTATGTATTAGACAGTTGTCACCCCCATTAAAAAAAATCTAGAAATTGTGGAGTAAAAATTCATAATGACAATATTCACAACTTCTCACTTTCCTTTAAGTATTAGATCAGAACCTGAAGTTCGCATATTAATATGTATTGGACATGTAGTACCTCTAGCAAGAGGAGACCAGTTCATGGAATGCAAAGAATATTTGCAAGCTGTACAGTTATTCAATTAAAATTACCCATTAACAGTCGTGCCTGTACACCATACGTGCATTCAATTATCACATTTTTATTCTTTTGAACCAAAATTTAATCATTAATTAGCTTTATAATTTGACTCAAAAATTACATAGAATCCATAAACACCAAGTATTCTATGCCTTCTGAAATGAATGAAAATTACAATCAATTTCTAAAACAGAAGGGTTAATCCTATTAGATAGCAAAGAAAATTAAACTGTTAAGGGTTTAATATGTATTCAACGCATGGTATTTCTAGCTAGAGGAGACAGGTTCATGGAATGCAAAGACTATTTGCAAGCTGTCCAATTATTCAATTAGTATCCCTAAAATTAAGTACAATTTTGAGAGGGCCTTTCTTGACCCCAAAACTTCAAATATATTTTTGCATTTAATGAGAATAAATAATTTATTTTGTAGTCTGTACACCATCTAGACTATCAATGATCTAGGATCTGCATTCTGTCATAATATCTACGTATAATAAATCTGAGTGACATACTGAAACAAAATTTGAGAAAAGTGAGTTACTTTTCACAAATCCAGATTTGAGGAAGTACAAAATCTGCACCATAATTATCCCTGATGTGAACTAAGTAAACCAGCGTTAAAAAAATTTAAGAGAAACAATTGCAATCAAAATCATGAATTCTATTCAGGGGAAATACTGCACGAGATAATCTGGATTCAGTGTTTTCTGAGAGGCTAAAGTGCATATATTACAAAGATATGGTTGTGATTTCTCTGAACAACTAAACGAAATTCCTTCCTTGTGTAATCAAATTTTATTCAATACCAATATGAAATGTATAAAATTATTAAATATAAGAAATTGGAAGAATTCTACCTGAATATAGAATAAAGCTGTTCTTTTTTACTTGCTTGCATAAGGGAGATTGGGTGTAGGTTTGGTCAGAAAATGTAATGATTTTCTCATAGAATTATGCTATCTGCACTTAGTTTGCCAATGTATTAAGAATAAGGATATGAGTTAAATTACAGAAATTTAATATGTAAATGATTTTTTTAACAGAAGGAACACAAATTTTTGAAACTTTTTTTTTGTTTTCATAAAAGCATTTCTTATAAATTTCTCTTCCAATTTATTCTGAATATATTATTATTAGAATTCCAAATTATTCTCTTTCAATTTATTTATACAAACTGTTAAGTGATACGTTTTACAACCTCGTCAGTTTCTGTTGTATGTATACACTAATTGAAGATATTGTAAACAAAATAGCTTTATAACTATTTAAAAACCTTCAAAATATATCATAATCAATAAAATAAAAATATTGAATTGAGCAAAATACAGATGGTCAAGTTTGAAGACATCTGTAAGTTGAGTTACTTTTAATTTTCTAATTAAAATTGATGATAATGCAAGATTTGTTTCTGCAAATAAAAAAGCAGAAGATAAAATTTCTTTTATATTTTCGAACACTGGCAAATTTTGTAAGGTAGTCAACACCACTGAAACTTGCTGTCTTGTTGATGACGCTGGGTGTTGTCAGAGTTTTTTAAATTTTAACAAGATTCTCACCAGTCAAAGAAAACCACTCATTGTACGGAATTTTGATTTATTTACTCTATGTTTGTATGCACAAATATTATAACCAAGACAATTATTATTTTTAAGAAGTTAATTACTGAAATATACCAAAGTTTATGTGTTTTGGAATTAAGAAAAAGACAAACTGAATAATAGATGATAATGAACTAAATAAGCTGAGCTCGTATGGCACTCCATTGAATGAAAAGTGTCACATGAAGTTCCCTCTTGCTGTTATATGTATTTCGAGGCTGCTTCAATAGCATTTAATCTATTTTTATGACTCATATTGATATCACTGACCTCACATGGATGTTCTTTAAGCTCATCATTGAAGTGATTTTTTTTTCACCATAATAAAAGAAATGATATAGAAAAACACAAATGAAACTGTTTAAAACACAGGACATTTACAAAAAAAATTAAGGATATTTATTAACACAATAGAGTAATCATGTCTCAATTAACACTTAACTGTATGTTAACTTGAGTATCATGTGTCCATCTAATCTTGAAGCTCTACAAATAGCAAAATAAACATCTACCTAACGACAGTGGAATCTATAGCACATTTTTGAACTCTTATCTAATTCAGAATCATCCTTGGATAACAAGACTGTTGGGGATAGCAGCCTTTGTTGCTTCAAATCCGATAACTCGTTAATTCAAGAACAAGACTTGTATTATGATTCATGTAAGATGCACTTGAATGTAAGAATTTAGAAGAGAAGTTATTTGGATTAAATGCAGCGTTTTCCAACGTGAGGTCCACACCCTACAGGAGGGCAATTCAAAAATTAAAAAGAAAGAAAAATTGGGAGACTGAAGCCAACTAAATTGAAACCTAACATTGGATCTCTTTGCATGAAGCCCAAGGATCTCAGTTAATTTCATAATAAATAATTGTTAAAATAATGTAGAAAAGTGTTGCATTAAAATTGCGTACTTGAATTTCAGTTCTCCATTATATGTTTTGAAAACTTACTGTGTTTTTTTTTCAATAATTTTCTAGTGATTTCTTCTTTAAACATATCATTTAAGTTTCTTCAGTGAACAATTCAATTTTTGAATATTAAAAATTATGTGCATGTTACATAGGGGGCATAAGAATTTTAGAAAGGTTTAGGTGGGGCATGGCACAAAAAAGGTTGGGAAACATTGGATTAAATGTCATTTCCAGTGGAGGAAGGGAGATCTTAGGAAGCACTCATTACACTCATGGGCCTTTCATCTATTGTTCTCTGGCTGGAAAGTAAGAGCTAGTAGAAAATAAAAGTTAAGCACCTAATATAAATTACCAGAGGGGGGAAGATTGTACTAACTGTAAATATCATTGGTAAGTTAACATTAAATCATAGAATAAGTGAAAAAAAAGTTGAAAGAAATTTTGTTACAGAAAATATGGTCAAGTTCACATTCACACTGCAAGGTCACCTTAGCCGGAAAGGCTTGGTAGGCAGGGTGCAGGAAAGGTCTATGAGATCTTCAGGGGCATGCTTTTACTATTCACACAATGCTTCAGAAAGTACGAAGAGTATTTTAAAGTTAGTGTTCTTTAAATGCCATTTGTTTGCAAAGAATTGTTAGTCATATGAAGAGTTTCGTTACCAACAAAGTTTCATTTCAAATATTCTCGACAGTTCTCACTTTCATTTATCCTTTGCATGGAATGAAGGTCAGTTATTAGTTTAAATGCACCTGTTGCCCATTTCAAAAATGAATTGATTTTCATATGAAGACTGAAGCATTTTGAAATTCTAAGTAATTATCTTTTATTAGGTTACAAAACAAAATTTATCTAATTATACAAGCATTAAAAAATTCTCTCTTCAAGCAGAAAGTATTCATTTTTTGTTCTCCATTTACCTCACAATTTTTACATTAGATGGTAATATAACAGCTTAGTAGATGGATTAAAAAAAAAAATTGTGATTATTAGCATTTCCAGGTTCACATGATAAATTATCAATTGAGTATATTAATAGCTGAACAAGTAACTGCCCAATAAGAATCCTTTGATCAACAATCCAAGTTGGGATGGCTTGTCAACTGAGAAAGCTTAGGGTGGAGAGTAAAATAGAGATAACCCTTACCTTGGAAGAGGTATAAAAAAACACACACACTAAATTGAAGGCAGACTGTTTTGGCCAGAGGAGAACTCTGTGAAACTGCTGCTTAAACCATTGAAAGGTCTGTAAAAATGTAAATAAAATTGTTTATCCTAGATGCCAAGACTGTTGATTTGAAGTTTCTTTCTGTGTCACAAATACACTGCACCATTTGCAAGATGTTGGCAAATGTAAAGTAAAAAAAAAAATTCAATGTATATTTACCCTTATCTAAAGGAGGGTTTTTCCTTAAAAAAATTAAATTAACCTTCTTCTTGACATATATGCAAGGTGCCATTCATTACAATTTGCTGATTCCTATACATATTTTCCCGTCTTTTAACTTCAAGGCAAATACCTATTTTTAAACATAACAACATAAGACTCAAACCAATTGGTTTAAGTCTTATGTTACTTTCGCAAATCAGATATTAATATCTGATTTGCAACTTAATAATAAACCTTCAAACTACATAATTTAAACAATATTCAATTCACTATGATTTCTAGTTTTCCAGATAGTTGAACTGTCAACTATATGTAAAATTTAGAGCTACTTTCTTTCTGTGAGGGAAATAATTATATTAATTGAGATGGGCTATATAGCTAATAAACAAATTTGTCCAAGTTAATACCTCATTTATATCAGTTCCTTTCTAATGCCCTCTTTTTAAGCACTTCTATGTAACTTGTCTTCTTGCATGCTTTAAAGACAGTATTTTGTAACTGATTTTTTCAATGACCTCCAACTGTGCTAGAGTTTTGTACACTTGTGTTTCTCGAAGACAACACTATTTTAATATTTACAGAACTTAATTATTGATTAATTAATTTAATGAAATTTTGATTCTACACAATTTGTGCTACCTGGAAGCGATTTTGAGAAAAATTATTTCAAGATTCTATAATATTTATAATAATCAATTATAAATTAAAAAAACAGAAAATTATACATTTTAGTACACTAATAAAAGTATGTTTTTAAAAAATATTTTTTATATGTATTTTTTTTTACATTTGTTATAACCTATTCAAAACACTCATAAAATTTCAGTTATTAAACTAATAACAGCCAATAAGTATTTTAAATTTGATATCCTTCAACCATGTGAAGTAGAAATATATACACAAGAAACATATTTAAGAATTTGTTGATATAAGCATTTTAACTCTTTATTCAAATATAAATAACAATTATACAATATGTTTTAAAAGAGTATAAATATAGTTTTTATAATACACTTCTTAAAATTTTATTAAAACTTTACAATGAAGTTTGCAAATGGAAAACCCATCATTACAAATGAATGAGATAAGCTTTAAATTCAAATATTAAACATATGTTTAAACAATCTAAATCTATAAATTTTATAATGGATATAAAACAGAATATATTTTGAGTGAAAGAATCTAATTAAATGATAAATAAATGTCATAAAAAATATTTGTTTCTTTTATATAAAAAAAGCTTTTACTGTCATTTTTAAATGTATAAAACTATTTATAAAAATATTAAAACTCTTTGGCAAGATGTAAAACATTAGCCTTGAACTAGGCAGGCAATACTACTCTAAATCTATAAATCTTATAATGCATATAAAAGAGAATATATTTTGAGTGAAAGAAACTAATCAAGTAATAAATCAATCTTTGGAAGAGTCATATAAAATATTTGTAATTTTAGAATGAAAAAGCTTTCACTGTCAATTTTCAATATATAACACCATTTATGAAATTATTTAAACTCTTTGTTAAGACGTAAAGCATTGGCTTCGAACTAGGCAGGCAATACCCTAAATACATAATCTAATTCCAATGAGGCATCTTCTGGCAGATCAGTACAATGCACAGCATTTTTTATTTTATCATAACCATAACTGGCTCTCAGAGTGCCAGGTCTTATTTTTCGAGCAATTTCTGGGTCTGCCGGGCCAACGTATGTTCTGAATTCCTCAAACACATTACTTGAATTCTGCTTGGATATTTCGAGAGCTATTGAAGGGCCAGACATTAACTGTGTTACCATGTCTTTGTATTCAGCAACAACTCCTTTATATACATCCAAGAATTCAGATGCTGTACCTAGATTGAAAGTTACCACTTCTAATGCTGAAATTATAAACCCAGCCATAACAATATCTTGGATTATTCTACCACCTATTTTTTCCCGCACTGCATGTGGTTTGAGTATACAGCAGGTAGAATTTCTGTAGACGGCAGTATTGCAGTGCACTTCTTTTGAAGACGGGAAAAATACTTTAATTTCAGTTTCGGCACCTCTGTCGTCAGTTGGACCTAGACAGTGTCCAGCCAGTTCACCCAAGTTGGATCTAAGCGGTCGTTCGATCGGCGATTCAGGATTTACCAGTTTTCTCACAATGTTTCTAGCATTTTGTCCTCGGACTTCCATTATCATAAATTTTTTATTTAATTTCGTCGCGAAAGAACTAGCATTAAATCCGCTCTTTTCTTTATCAATGATTTTGCCTCGATTTATAGCAAGGTCATTATCCTCTAAGACTGAGATTATTCTGCCGAGGTTCGTGAATCCGGATTCGTTCACAATAAAAATCGTCGATTCCACTTCACGAGAAAACCTTTCTGCTGTTGTTCGATCACCAAAATCGATAATGTACAATTGTCTCGATAAAACATTAACTATACTTCCGATGAATAAATCTTCGAGACCCACATTATCACACTGAATCCTACGAAGGAATAATCGTTTAGATCCTATGTCGTACATATCAACACTTCCATCGGAAGGGTAATAACTTAAAATAAATCTTCGTTTTATTTTCATCGTTGGATCAAACCATTCCACGAGGAATCTGTATTTTTCTTCACTCATAATGAAATCACTTGATAAAAAAAGAAGAAAACTAAATTATCGTAAGCTCTGCATTGCTGAGGACACCGCCAAAACCAAAACAAACACATAACTTTTGAAAACAAATTTAAATTGCCAGAAAAAGCTTTTCATTTCAGTTCACCTTTGTCATATGCTAAGTTACGGCATTTCTGATAATGCTTAAAAATTAGGCTGCAGGACAAGCCTCGCTTTCGTTCAAATAATATTATTAGATTACGGGGGAACTTTTGAAATTAAACAAAGAAAAGAATATGAAAAAAATTATAATTTAATGTTCTACATTGGATCGACTAAAATTAATTAATACAAAGAAATTAAAGTTATAAAATTTCCATTATTCTGACCAATCAGAATGCCTTACGGGTCTATTCTGGTACCCCCGGTTGGGTTGGGAGACGTCCCTTTTCCCGCCCGTTAACGACAAGTGAGATTCTCGTACCCGTTTTTCCAACCGGTTGGGATCTCGCTCGGTCGAAAAAAGGACTCCGATTTCTCGCCAGCTCTGAACCTGACGTAAACGCTATTCGCTAGCGAGAAGTGTTGTTTTGTTATCAGAACTTATCAAATTTTCGTTTAAAATGGAGGCTGCTAAGACGTTAATTGTGTTTTGAAAGGGGTTATCGGCATAAATGTAATCCATTTGACCAATCCGAAGAAGAATTTATCAATTACTTTAGATTTTTTAAAAAGTAGTTAAATCTTTTATCGAATTTAAATAATTTAATACGACACTCTAAAGTAATTAAATCTTTAAAAGCAGTTAAATCTTTTACTACTCCATCAAGATAGTCAATAATGATATTTGATAATTATCTAAGATTTAATTACTTAATATTTTCTTATTAAATTAAATTAGGGTGACATTTTAACATTTTTTTAAACATTGAGTGTGGAATGACTTTCCTCATTCCTTATATATCATTACAATTTTTTTTATTTGGATTTTAATTCAAAGAAATTTGTCAAATATTTACAAAGTAATTGCAAAATCTGACAATAAAAGAATTTTTCTTGTTCCTTGATAAAGATGTAATTTTTTTAATGTTGTGAAAACTTGCTAAATTTAATAACTTTTTTTCATGTTTTATTTTCTTATGTATTTGGAAAAATAAACAAATGGTTTGTAATATTAATTTATAAGATTTATTCATGTTAAAATAATTGGCATGGAAAAAAGTTTATTACTTTTCCTCTCTCTAGAAAACTGGTAAAATTACATCAATATATTGAAAAAAAATTGCAATTTATGTTCTATAAATGTATAATATTATTATAAATATATATATTTTGTAAAAGATAAATGGTTTAACACCCCCTTAACAATGGACTTATGAAAGCAAGAAAGATGCATTTTAATGCATCTTATAAGAGCAGAAGTTAAATCTTCCAACCTCTTACCCTTGGTGTCTTTTGAAAAGATGCGATCAACTTTCCCACTTAAAATTTGTGGATATTTTTCAAAATAATCCAACATAATTTCGAATTGGGAAGCAAATGTACGCTTCTCCATAGTTCCTTTGGCGATTCAAAACTGGAACTGAATCTGAAACCATAAACAAAAATATCGCAGACGATAGCTTGATTTGCTGAGAGCGCAGCAAAAATGCATCACTTCCTAGAGTAAAGCAAGATGTTCGAAACGACCGAGGTACGGGAATCAGACCCCTTCTTTCGGTCGTGAAAAAGCCATTAACGTCCTGCGGTCGAAAGGCGCATTTTATTTTTCAGAGGCTTTGACTTCAGGGATTCTAAAAATTAAATTAAATTTTGTAACGAAGTCTTATAATCAGTGATGTAAAATACCTGGGTATTTATTTTTAAGGGTAGATACCTAAAATGAGTATTTACCTGGGTATTCATTTTTCAATTCACTCTATTCATATAAAATACATATAATGGTCTGTAAATAGATACCCAGATAAGTAATATAATTTAATTTTAAATAATCAAAAAATTTAATTAATAAAAATTAAACTAATTAAGTTTTATAAAAACTAAAATATTTAATCAGAAAAATCAAATTCATTACTACATCATGCTTCTAACATAAAATACCATTTTTAATTACAATGAATAAATTAATAGTTTTGTATTTGCTGCTTCGTAAAAAAAAAAAAGAGTTATTTTAGCTTTAAAAAAACTCTTTCTTAAACTAAATTTTAAAAAAGGGAATGTTGTATTTGGTTTTAAAATTATAGTGAGCTGATACTGGAAACTAAACTGAAAGATACAATTGTTCATAATTCTTTTTGGATTAATAAGTCAAAGAACCAGACAATTTTTGATGAAAGTTACTAGATGTTTCAGTTCTAATAGTTTTAAAAATTATAGTGAATGTGTTAAATAATGGTTATTGCTGAAACTTTTATATTATTTTAAGATGTATCAGGCATTTTACTGCTAGGCGGGTTTCATATGAATCATCACAATCAGTACTTAAATGTTCTTGAAACTAAAAGTTTGATGTAGTTTTCATAGTTTGAATTTGTTTAAAACTATATTAATTTTCTATTGCATCCCTTTCAAAAACCATTTTTTTATCCCAACAGGATATTTGAAACATTTTTTTACGTGTTTTTCCAATTTGGTTAAATTGGCATGCTTATACTCAACATCACAGTATACTTTTATCTTTTTTAACATTAAAAAGTTCCAAGCAAGTGCTTTTTTTCTTTCCCATTTTTTTCTTTACAACATAAAATTTTCCATAATATTAATACATGTGAAGAGAGTAAATCACTCCTCATTAAATCAGAACAAGACTGGCTGACTTGTAGTATGGGATTCTGAGAAAATTAAGAATCAGAAATTTCACGAGCCCTATCTGTATAACAAACAGTTTTCAAAATTATTATTTCATTTTAAGTGTCATTCTTTCAAACCAAAAAAGTTAAATTATCCTCCGATCCTGTTTAAATTCTGGAATATTTTATTCTGAATCCTGATAGCAATTTAAAAAAAAAGTTTGGTCAGAACTTTGATTTAAAAATATTATACCTTATGTATTATATATATAAATTTTATGTTTCATTTTGAATCCTCACTCGCAAATACTTTTTTTTGCAAAATACATTTTTGAATATTTATAAATTTTATGTTTCATTTTGAAGAATACTTCACAAATACAATTTTTTTCTCAAAATAGCCATTTTTTGGATACTTTGTTTCATTTTTAATCACCATTCTTAAATACTTTAATTGCAAAAAAAAATCCAACCAGTTTTTGTGTATTTAGGAATTTAAATTTTGAATCCCCATTCGTAAATACTTTTTTTTTGCAAAACACCCAATTTTTGGGCATTTATAAATTTTAAGTTTCACATTGAATCTTACAATCTTGCTTATCAGATACCAACCTTCCTCCAAATAAAAATTTTCTTCAAAAACATTTAATCATTATTAAGCAAATTACCAAGCTGGAATAAACAGGAGTTTATTATTGCACTATGTCCTTCACATTATGGATGGAAGTTTTCAGAGGGTATATTGGAAGTAGATTATTATCATATGTCTCAAGAGCCAGTTCCTCCAGCAGTAATAATGTTCACTGCAAATGGAAAAATAATAGATGCTCTATTGGAAGCTGTTCTTGTCAGTCCTCCAAACTGCGCCTCAGTTAATTGTACAGAATATGTTTATTTACCTGATAATGCTGATTAAAATACTAATAACTTATATAATTATTTATTGTACTATTTGTATAAAGAACATACTCATTCATAAATAAAATGATGGATACAGAAATTTCATAATATTTGTATAGTTTTGAAAATAATTTTTAAAAAATGCATCTATAAATATTTTATTCAGATGGATGTTTTAAATACCTGTATATCTTTGTAAGAAACTATATAATTATAAGAATATTCATCATCGCATATAAAATATGTATTGAATATTTTCTCGTCAATGTAAACAAGGAACTGTTATGTATAAAAATTTGTAATGTTATTTTGTGCATATTTTTTAAAAGTATCTTAGCCTTTAATGTTATGAACCTATGTTTTCTGAAAATGATTGTATTTGCATGCATACACAATTTACAACTAAACAGATATATGAATTTTTTTGAAAAGCAAATATGTGAAATTGTCATTTGCATACCTAGAATTTTTAAAACATCTAAGAGATATCAGCAAAAGAATATTTAAAATGCCAGTTCACTTTTATAAGCAGCTGCATAGCAAGAAGCTTCAGATATATACGAAATATGTTTTGAACACTAGCTCTGAGCTAGTATTCAAAGCTAGCATTGAGCTAGTATTCACTTTCAGTATACTAGCTCTAGCTAGTAATACTGAAATGTAAACAATGCATCATTATGTGCAAAAGACTAATAATGCTGTTTTAGTTATACTTAAACAGTATTATATAGATATTTGTATAGTAAACTAATGTTATTTGAAAATGGCTGTAATTTTATTTATGAATGTATACTTGTGTAAGTAAAATTTTGAAATAATTTTTGATATTATATTAATGTTGGAAAATACCAATTAAGGTTATTATGTATAAATATTGATTCCAAACAAGCTGGTTCTTCATTCAGGTAATTCAACAAGCATATTGTTGCTAAATCTTCTTATTAGTATTCTGACAGTTTAAAAATAACTATTGTATGAATATTGAAAACCTTGAGAAATTTTATCATCAATCAAATATTTATGAAATCCTTAATATCCGCATTTCAATTTAATGTTTCTTTAAAAGTAATTAACATGAATAAATATTATTGTGTTTGTTTTATCTCAACAAATGCTGTTTATTCAATTCAGACACAAATAAATACAAAATAAAATACTATATAAATTATGAATACTTTGCAAGTACAATTATTTTTGTTGCAGAAATATGGAAGATTCTCTTTTGTTGTACTAAAAGGTTAGAGATGTTCATTAGGGCGGGCCGAAAAAGTCTAAGTTTCTTAGATCTTTTTGCGGTAGTGCGGAAAAATTGCGAACTTTCATCATTAAAAAGTGTGCGAAATCTTATAACTCTGAATTGATATCTTCTGTCGCCTCAAAGGGCAAAAAGTTGTGAAAATTGGACTAAAAATGGTCAAAATTCAAAAACTAATAAAAAATCACAGATTTTGTTGATCGGTTTGCGGTAATGCTTAAAAGTTACTATCTATTAACAACAGCACCTTTACAAAATTTCAGAATTATATATTAATAGCTTCTGCCGCCTCAACGACGGTGAAGTTTGGAAATTAAAGACGAATTTTTAAATAAATACACGTTTTACTTATATCATTATAATGCGAATAGAAACTTGATTCAAACTTTTTTTTTTTGAAACATACAAAATTACAACAGCACTATCTTTGTGGTCTTTTTTTGTACTCAAATTGGAACATTTATTTTCTGGATTCTACTGTAGTTCTGATAAATCCGTCCCTATTATGCGGTCCAACTCTTTCTGGAGGCTTCAGTGACGAGTTTCACAATTCTCTCAACTGCTTGCGTGTGTGAAGGAAATTTAATAAAGTCCCTGACGTCCATTGGCACATCGTCCTGTATCATCTTCAGAAGTTCATGAGAACTGATATGTCTTAGAACTGTAGGCGGTGTGACATTACAAGCTTGCCAGTCAATGAGATCTACATAGTTTGTAGCTCGAAAGTTAACAGCTGGAAAAACGAATCTACGAACACAATTACCATCTGGGCGAATTTCCCTTGCCTTGATAATTCGCCGAGCTGCAAGGGTTCCAATATGGCATCTCTCATCAGTTAACATAGCCAAAAGCATGTTTTCTGGAGCCGCTAAGTAAGCGTTGCGAGAAATAACTGGTTCAATTATATCACGATACTTCTTAGGCAAGTATAGAGGTGAGCTAATGAAATGCCACAAGGGTCTAGCACCATCCTTTGTGAAATTATGAACTTTAATTCGGAACCATGAGGGTGCGTAAACTCTTAGAATGAATACAACCAAAGTTATCAACTCATTTGATGGGTTTGATTGTTGATATATAAAGCCTCAAAATTCGATTTCCAGTTGTTAGTCAGCGGGCCAAATTCAACGTGCCCGGTTGACGCTTCGCTAGATCTGGAGAACCAACGCCAGAACTAATGGCTGTGCAAATGTCTAATAAGCATTTCTGATCACAACTTAAGTTGGTGGGATCAATACCTGGCAAGTCATATTCACTACTATTAAAAGAAACAAGTGGCAGTTTCTCGCATGCTTCAGGTTTCGTCCAATGTCTCGGGTGTAAGACGAGGGGTCAGAAGACTTGCGCTCAAGTAGGTGTCGTAGAAGTAAGCAGATAATCCATTGAATTGGTCGATGAAGTTTCAATTCACGCCAGCGAATTACACCATTAAACACTCCAGTGTTAACGACTGTGCCGTCACATCCCAAAAAAATAAGGTTGCTAATATAATCCAATAGTGCATTGGTTATAAATGCTGAAATTGGCCCAGAAGGAAATTCTGTTCGTAGATTCGTTATTCCTGCTGTTAACTTTGGAGCTACAGACTACGCAGATTTCATTGACTGGAAAGCTTTTTATACACACCGCCTCCAGTTCTCATGAACTTCTGAAGATGTTACAGGATGATGTACCAATGGACGTCTGGGACTTTATTAAATGGGGTCTACTCAAAATGGCCGAAGCTGCGCATGTCATCTAAACGCTAATCCGCACCATTTATGCCGATGGGTCTGCCGTTAACATCTTCCGCCTCGCTACGAAGCGGAAGTATTATTTACGTTTTAGTTGCTTTACTTTTCAGTCTTATTTCTTTCCATATTTGAATCAAAATGAAATGAGATACTGTTGTGTCATTGGATGCTCTAATGCTAAAGCCAAAACTGATTGCCGAGATAAAACGTTTTTTAAGTTTCCTCTCAAGAATTCTCAATTATTACAACTTTAGCTGAAGAAATTGGAAGACAAGGTTTTATACCTTCTAGTTCCATAATATGTTCCGATCACTTCGAAGAAAATTTCTAAATTCAATGTCAATTTACAGAACGCAGGTTGTTGAAAAAAACTCCAAAACAGATACCAAAGAGTCGGTTTGCCATCATCAGCAACAGATGGAAACAATATACAGCCAGACGGAACAAAACAGTGAGTGCACTTCTGATTTACTTGACAAAAGTTTAATAAAATTAATAATCTTTTAGAATATCGTTTGGGAAATTTTAATACAATTATAACTTTATGTTTGTTTTCCCAAAATCAAAATCTGTATATTATTGATGAAAGTAAACAAACAACCGTAGCAAAATTTGTCACTCCTAGCTTAAAATTAGTGGATAAATGTCTTAATAATTTATTCATCTAGTGAATACTTCAGGAAATATGCCTGAAATCCTGGCATTATAGTTGAACTATTTATTAAAAGTGTCATTAAAGTTGAAAAATTAATATGGTATATAATAAATACATGTTCAGAAATTTAATATGTAAATATAAAAGAATTAATTATTGAAAGAACTTACATAAATTCTGATTACAGTAGAATGCACTCTGTTTCATCACAGACTGAGACTTTTTCCGATGTTATGGACAGGATAAATAAGCTAAAAGATGAGCTGAAAGAATTGCAAGATTCCCTTGGGAAAAAGGCCTTCATCCCTAAGAATATATCGAATGACACTAAGATGAAGGCACTAACAGGTTTCACAATAAAAAGGTTTTCTTGCATTTATTCTTTTTTGAATGATGAAGAGGACCTTCAAACGGGAAATTTCTGTAAGCGACCTGTTGATCTCTTTTTCCTGTTTCTTGTAAAATTAAGAACTGGAATTTCAAATGAATTTTTATCTGTTTTGTTTGAAATTTCTGATTCAACAGTTTCAAGATATTTTACTTTCGTAACGACAGTTCTTTACGAAAAACTTAAACTGTTACATATATTTCCCTCGAAATCAAAAGTTGTCGAGTCAATGCCAAGGCAGTTCTATTCTGAAAACAGAGACTGTAGAGTCATTGTTGACTGTACTGAGTTTCCAATACAGAAACCTAACAGTCCAGCAAATGACCTTCAGTTTCTACAAAAACACAAATACTTTAAAAGGTATGATAGGCATTATGCCGTCAGGGACCATCAGCTTCATTTCACCGTTATATTGTGGTAGAATACGGATAAGGAGCTCTTTATTAAAAGCCAACTGATGGATCTGTTAGAACCAAATGGCGTTGTGATGGCAAATAAAGGTTCTCAGACTGAACAAGAGTTGCAAAAAATAAGTTGTAAATTGAAATGCCCTAGATTTTTAAAGGATTGTATACAGTTTGATGCATCTGATAGAATTGAAAACTACAAGATATCAAATGTTCGAGTAATTGTAGAAAGGGCTATATCCCGAATCAAAATATACAAATATTTTGAGGTACCTATCCCCTATACAAGTTTACACAATATAAATTCTATTTTTTTTATTACTTGCATGTTGTGTAACTTCCATAACCCTTTAATTAATGTTAAATAGTTGTTTCCAAAAATGAATACTTTTATTGATACCAATGAAAATTTCTAACAATGATTTTTTTTCTGTATGTCATTTGTACTTATTTTTTTGCTGGATAGTTTCTATTAATTGTTATTGTAATTATGTTAAAAAGGTGCATTTAATTTTTAGATATTGCTATTTGACGAGTAGTAGATTTGATTTCTTTTCTGTTTTCTTATCATTTATATGTATGGGGGAAATAATTTTTTGATGTAGTGTGTTTTTGTAAAGTGTCCTCAGTTTAATTTTGCCTTATTCAGTTTTATATGTGTTTGGTATTTAGTTAATTGATCTGAGTATTTTAGTCGTATTGCTTTATTCGTATTTACTTATTCGTATTATGCTTTATTGTTCATCATTCATATTTTACTTTTTTAAAATTTAATTCTCTGTTTGGAGTCCTGGTTCCTCATAGTTAGTATTTTTGTATGAGCAAACTTTAATTTTCTTTTTCTAAAGATTGTTCTCCAATATGGTTTAATTTAATAATTTGAAACCTAATTTGGGTTAATGTGGAGTTCATGGTACCCACTTACTTCGTTGGGTACCGTAAACTCCACATTTACCCTAATTTGCATATTACAATTTGTAATTTCACAGTGTAATTTTATATGTAGTATTCTTTAGCAAAGTGTCCTCGGCTTTTCCCCCCCTTATTCCGATTTGTATTCTATTTATATTATTGTTTCATTAACTATTTATTATTATCATGATGCATCATCTGTTTTGTGTTCTTGGTATCTACTATTTTTAACTTGTAGTTTACCTACTATTTGTAACTTGTAAAAACTGTTCGTTTATATATACAGTGGCTCCCAAAAGTGTTCGTACACTTGCGATTTTCAATGAAATTGGGCTCTATACATAAATTAAAATTAATATTTCAGAATAGGTATTTAATAATAAGATCTATAATATATTCTTAACAAAACTACATGAAATATTTTAAAAACATAGTAAAACTTTATTTTTAAGAAATAAATAATCAAAAAGTAACAAAAATTTTATCTCACAAAAGTCTTCGTACACTTTAAAAAAAATCGCTAAATATTAGTAAATATTCTAATTTTTCGTTAAATTAATATTTAGGAGGATATCCTTTAGCATCCACAACAGCTTTTAAACGTTTGAGAATAGATTTCACTAGTTTTTTTGTAATTTCTGCATCAATGTTCATCCATTCTTCCATCATTACTGTTTTTAGTTCGTTTTTTGTTTCAATGTCCTGTTTTCATACTTTAACCTCCAGTTCTCTCCAAATATGTTCTATTGGGTTTAAATCTGGCGATTGAGGTGGTGTTTTCAAATTTTGTGGACAATTATAGTGACACCAGAGGCGAACGTTGAAAGCCGTGTGCTTAGGATCGTTATCTTGATAAAAAACAAAGCTGTTTCCAATATCCAAATTTTGGGCTGATAATTTTAAATTGTCTCTTAAAATATTCATATAAAGAGCATGATTCATTATGCCATCAATAAATACCAAATTACCTAGTCCTGATGCTGACATGCACCCCCACACAAGGACACCTACACCGCCATACTTAACTGTTCCAACTAAGTTCTTGGGATTAAGTTCCTCATTTTTTCTTCTCCATACCATTATACGTCTATAGGAACCAAAAATGTTAAATTTGCTTTCATCTGCAAATAGGACATTATTCCAATACGTTTTGGGTTTATTTAACATTGATTTTGCGAAGGAAAGCCTAAGCTTTCTGTTTTTCGCACTAACAAAAACTTTTCTACGGGCAGAACGCCCATTTAATCCAGCTGCTCTGAGAACTCATCGAACAGTTTCAGGTGAAATTGAAGTAGAAAATTTTTCATTAAATTCTGCAGAAACTTTTAAAGCACTCAAACGTGGATTTTTCACAAATTTTCTAATTATAAATCTCTGATCACGTTTTATTAACTTTGCCGGTCGACCTTTCCTTACCTTGTTTTCGATCCAATTTTCTTCTTTAAAGCGTTTAAGCACATACTACACTGTAGAATGGGATAAATTAACTAATTTAGCGATATTCCGAACTGATTTACCACTGCTATGATGAAAAATAATCAATTTTCGAATGCTGATTGTTGTTTCTTTATGACTACGAGCCATTTTTAATTAATAAATAGAATATTACGGTGTAAGCAAACAAAATTAAAGCCAAACGATTTTTTTTAATGCCACCTCAATGCAAAAATAAAAATAAAGCGACAGACGATAATTTAAATTATGAATTTATCCGAAAATATTTCAGTGTACGAAGACTTTTGTGAGATAATGTTTTTGTTACTTTTTGATTATTTATTTCTTAAAAATAAAGTTTTACTATGTTTTTAAAATATTTCATGTAGTTTTGTTAAGAATAAATTATATATCTTATTATTAAATACCTATTCTGAAATGTTAATTTTAATTAATGGATAGAGCCCTATTTCATTGAAAATCGTAAGTGTACGAACACTTTTGGGAGCCATTGTATAAAGTATTTTTTCAATATGAAAATATTTAAATGTTTATTTTATGTAAAATTTATTTCTGATAATAATGGATTTTCTGAAATCGAGCTGATAATAATAGTATTTGGAAATTACTGATATTATATTAAGTATGAAAATCAATAAAAATTTAGTTACATATGTTTTTAGCGTGCATTAATAATTTATTATTAATGCATGTTATGTATTATAATGTTATAATATTGCATGTTATTATACACTCTGTCCTATAAGTTTATAGAATCTTGTATTTTGCCTATATTTTTTGTTGTATATGATGTATTTCGATGTAACTTACTGTATAGATATGTTATGTCTATTAAATTGAAAAAACAGCAGTTCTACACCGTATATTTAATGCCAATTTTTAAATTGTCGAATAAACTGAAATAACCTGTCCCAAAAGTTTATAGACAAATGCAATTTTTATGCAAATATGGTATCGGTAATCATGACGTCGATCTGGATCCTAATAAATACGTTGTAAGAAAAGGAAAGCGTTCGTTTGTTCTGCGTTTCAAGATGCCTAAAGCGTAGTAGCTCTCTAATGAAGAAGTGAGTAAGATTCTGCATTTGAAATTGCTCTGAAGACTGTTAAGGAAAGATTGAAACTTTTAAATCGTTCTAAAAGCATGATTTATCGTGTAGTAACTCGTAAGACGCCATATGAGCCAAAACTTCGTTCGGGAAGACCACGTGTGATGGATATTCGCAGTGATAGACGGAAACAAAGAATGGCTTTCAAGTCAGAAAATGTCGGTTCGTGAAATTACTGGGGCTTCCCGGTTGCAAATCTCCAAGAACACTGTTCATAGATGAATTGTAGAATCTGGTTATATGATCCACGCAAAAATGGTTCGCCGATCAACACTCTCAAAGCTTCACATTAGTAAGAGATTACAATGGGCTCGTAATCACATGTCATATGGTGATAAATGGATGGCTGTCCTTTTCAGTGATGAAAAAATGGAACCTCGTTGGACCTAACGGGAATATAAAATATTGGCATGATTTACGAAAAGTGCCCAGGAGCTTTTTCAGTAGGCAAAGTGGTGGTGGATCTGTGATGGTGTGGGCGGTTTTCAGTTTCAACGGTTAAGTGGGTTTGGCCTTTTTAGATGACCGACAGAATTCTCCTAAACACATAGAAACACTAGAAAATCATCTTATGCCAATTGCAGAAAACATAGGGGGACGAAATTGGTAATATCAGCATGATGATGCTCCCATCCATACCTCCAATGCTACGAAAAATTATTTAAACTCGAAAAATGTTACTGTTCTTGAGTGCCCACCGATGAGCCCTGATCTAAACCCAATTGACAATGTGTGGAGCATTACGTCTTGGAAGGTATATGATAATGGAGGGCAATTTTATTCAGTGAATGCCTTGAAGACAGCCATTGAAAGTGTTTGGTACAACTTGGAACCAGAGATATTACAAACCTTCATTATATCGATGGAAAAAAGTGTATACAATGTCATACTGAGAAATGGAAAGACTTTAAGCTTTTAAGAACATTGTATTGAGCACCTTTTATTGAAATGTCATATATTCTATAAACTTTTGGGACACCTAATATTTCCATTTTGTTATATAATTGAAATACAAATTGTTATTTTTTTCTAAATATTTCATTGAATGCAAGTTGCATATGGTTTGAATAAACATATTTGTAATTGGTGTTTGTATGCCTTTCCGTTTTGCTAAAACATATATATTTACTAGAATCTATAAACTTTTGGGACAGAGTGTAATGCATGCGATTTATTATTAATGAATGTTATTTTTAGCATGCATTAATAATTTATATTCACTGTAAAGTTACATATAAATTTTTAGTATGATGAAGCAAATCTGTTTTCTGTGAATGAAGATAACTGCATTTTCCAAATGCCTTATATTCAACCTCAAAATGGATGTGTATCCATTTCATATTTCTGAACCTGCGTTCGACACTTGAAGGTACATTGTGGAGACAGAAGACAGCCCTTTGGCTTAAATCTGGCCAACAAGATAATCTTTTTCATCTGTGACTGCATGTATTTGCTTGCACCACAGTTGTAATTGATTTTCTTGAAGTGGCTTGATATATAATTCAAGATATACATGCATCTTTAACTTTTTTTCATACTGTGTTTAGATTATTTTATAGTACTTTTTTATATAACTTTTTTGTTTTATAATTATTGACCTTTCCTAAATGTGCTTAGTTTATTAAATTATATTGCATTTGTCTACCGAAGAAAATTTGAAGAGATGATTTGGTTTTAAAAAATACTCTCGAAATTTGAAGTCTCTCTGCTACATTATTGGCTTCATCTGACAATTTAACAACTCTATTTTTGGGTTGGTATTCTTCGTTATTTTAAACATAAAATCTTATACATATGCATTCAAAATATTTTTATTTCATCATATCAGTTTATGAGTTTTCTACAGTACAAAAGTAGAAGCAACTTTGAAATTCCTAGATGTCTAATAAATTTCTTCTAATGTTAAATACTAGGAGAAAAAAATCTAAAAATATTTTCTGTTAATTTTCAGTTTGTAATCTTTTCCCATTGTAGTTTGAGAAAGTTTATGAAGCGTTAAAGATATTATTACTCTAGTTACAAATATTATTTTGAGGAACCATAATCTTTTTCGTTAGCTGAACAATCCATTTTTATGTGTTATAATTTTAAATTATATCATTTACAAATTTTTTTGCATAGTGAACATTGTTTTTCTTTGTGTCTGAAATTGAATACAATAAATATTCATACAACCATGGAAAGTAATTTGAAAAGTGGGCTCTGTTGTGTAATAAAACAATATTTTGCATTAAACTGTTTTTATTGTGATTATTTGAAACATTACACATATTCACAGAACAAATTTCATTAAAATCATTTCGTACTTGAATTTCAATTCGCTATCATATTTTTGAAAATTCACTTACTGTGTTTCTCAACAATATCCTAGTAATTTCTTTCTAAAACCTATTATTTAAGTTTCTTCAGTGAATAATTCAATTTTTGCATTTTTAGTAATGGTTTGATAATTTGCCTTTAAAAAAATCTACAATTAAAAATTGAATTGATGCAAATATAAATCCTATTCTAATCACATTTTCAATTAAATTTGTAAATTTTTATCTATTTATTCAGAAGAGTGTAGTTGTCTTAGAAAACTTTTTATAGCATTTATTAATAGCTATTAAGTTAAAAAAAGTGAGAAAATATTATATAAATAAATATCAATGTAAATCTTTTTTCTTATTTTCACATTAAAGGTATATAGTTTATTTATTTGAGAAAATTAGCTAGCAAGAAGATTTACTTTGTTAGCATTTATATTTTATTTTATAATTTGTAACAAAATACATTGAATAACTAGATTTCAAAGTGTTGTACAGTCATGCAATAAAAACAAAAAACGTTAATCTATAATTAGATTTCAGTGATTCAGAAATCAAAATAATTTTAAAACATGTGCTAGCAATTATTTTTAGTGTTGATGTCTTGGATGTGACGTCACATGCATTAAGTCCATTAACGTTACGGAGAGACTCTCAATAGATCCGCAGAAGGCTCTAACTTTCGTCTGGCGCGGTCATTTTTGAGCTGACACGTGACCGTGAATTGACTCCATTTTGCATTTTCTAGCTTAGTTAGCTGCCCATGTACTGCGGCCTAAATGTAGTGTGACATTAGCTTATAAATCAGGAAAATGACATCGATATGAAATGAGAAACATTTCTGATGGTATCTTGTAAGGATGAGTTTTCTGGCTTGTTTACTTACATTATAAACTTTGAATTTATCTGCTTGTATGTTGGACTTCCGCTTTGAAGATTCCATTGACTTAGGCGCGTCGGTGGAGTGGGCGGTGAGGCCGACTCTCATGTGTAGTAACTAGAGTGTTAATCCGTCCCGGCAGATGCCGTCCGGGAAGATTGCAGTCGCAACGACAGCACCCCAGTCAGCACGGAGGCACAGGCGCACCTGGTGCCACCTCCTTCTAGTCCGATACCGTGGCATTCCATTGAGCGGGACCAGAACCCCGGTCTGAACCCATACGTGTTGGTCTGGGCACCACAGCAACCACCAACAAAGATCTAAAACTACTCACAACCGGCTGTCGATCGTCAGCTCCGCCGGCGTTTTATTTCAACAGTACATAATACAAAATACAATAATACAAGGAAATAAATCAGTGGAACTTCCACTGTTACAAACAAAATAAATACAGTAATAAAGGGAAACAGCGACTAACTTTCAATCTCCAAATTCAGAAGAGATTGAATTACAAAACGGCAGAAGGCTTGAAATTTCTCCTGTCTTAGTAACAAATTCAATGAGTTATCAAGTCTAATCTTTAATTGATTTCTTTGAGTACTTCAAAGTCGACATTCTAAAAGAACGTGTTGCATATCTCCGATTTCGTCTCCAAAATGACATACATTGGTTTTGCCAAAGAAACGATGTTGATGAGTCCTGAAAACTCCATGTCCTGTATAAATTTGATTCAAGTAAAAGTCACCTTTAACTCTCCTTACACAAACTTTCTTAAAAAATTCTCTTGTTGCCCTACCATTTTTACTAGAGTCCCAGCGATTCTGCCAAGACTTGATCATATCTTGCTTAGATTTTAATCGGATCTTTGTTCGAGTCTCATGAAATAAACAATCTATTTCCTGTTTTTCAATGGCTGACTTAGCCAAATAATCCGCCCTTTCATTACCTTTAGTTCCTTTATGGGCTCGTACCCATTTGAGATTGACTTTGCCGGAATAATTTGCAATTTTCCTTTTTATTCTATTGACGTAAGCTCTTTTTTCATTAAGTGAGTCAAGTGCCATAAGCGCAGAACGAGAGTCAGTAATTAAGTCACCATATTCTAAATTTCTGAGTATATTTATAGCATAAACTTCTGCCATAAAGACAGATGAATTATCCGATAAACGATAAGTAAAAGAATCTATTTCGTCTCCTCCAAAATAGAGGACAAAAGCACTTCCTACTCTTCCATTCATCTTTGACCCATCCGTAAAGACTGAATATCCATTACACATATTTGCAAAATAGTCCCAACTTATCCTTGAGATTTCCCAAGGTTTAATTTTTTCTTCAATTTCAAAATCAATCAAATATATATTATCGTTTGATTCGACACCTCTTGATTTAAAGTCAGTTTCAACAATCATTTGAGCTTTTAAGTCGATGGGAACACAACCACTTAAAATTTGCAATGCTTCGTTCGACGTGGTTCGATATGCTTTAGTTATAGATAATAATGGATAACGCTGAATTTGCAATAGTTTTGTGTTCATTTTAACTCTGTCTCTGTGCCATATCTCCACGCCATAAAGAATAATTCGTTCTAATGTAGATAAGTATATTTCTTTGACCATTTCGGGTCTCATGTGTAGTATAGGGATGTATAATCCACGATATTTTGAGTAACAAATATTTTTGCTATTGCTATTTTTAAATATTTATTCCAAATAACTGTTATTTCAATCACACCTTTAATTTTCAAAAAAGTCCTATTAAATATAAGTAGTGTTCTAAAAAATTTAAATAAAAAATTGTTATTTCTTTTTAATATACGCATTCTATATAGTTTTAATGTTTAGTTCTTTATAGTGTCAACAGATGGCACCAGCAAAAATTCTTTTGAAGGGGTGTGTTAGGGATGTCTTGGTGGGGGTCACAATAGTAATCAATCACTGCACTGAAGTCGACCTTAGAAGTCACAGTTCTGGTCTTTTACCAACATCCATATTGCTATTTCACAGTTTCTAACCTATCTATTGCTACTTCACAGTTTCTGACACTTTGTAGTGTACCAGGATCAAAACCGCTTCCGATGCTATGTTATGTGTTGTCGTAACTCAACGTACTTGATTTTTGAGTTGCATGGAAATAGTTTCTTTTAAATTGATTCTTCTGCAATGAATAGATTTTGTTTGTAACACATGGTATATATACTTTTTAAAAAAATTACTGATAGCATAACGTGCTATATGCTCTCTGTTTACTTTGAAATTAATTATGTAGCTTGCAAGATCAAACATATTTTTGATTGGAGATCCTTCTTTTTTTCTTCTTTTTGCCGATTTATCCATTATTCAGATTTAAAACGATGGAATGAACAAATAACTGTTAGTTAAAAAGGTGTATCTGATGTAGTATGGAAGTATCTGAACAAGAGTTATCCTTCATATTTAATTTTACGGCAAGAGCTTCAGCTAGAGTGTCAATACTCAATCTCGATTTCTCACAAGTCCAAAATCCTTAGAAATTGGAAATTCCCTTTTAACTGCTGCATTAGTTCCAGGGCATAAAACAACTGAACAAGAATAAATAAATTTTCGCAAGGAATATGTTCATTTTTGAAATGGCTGAATATTTGCACCCATCTTTCATCAATTTCAATGTGTTTATTTCCCATTGTATTATTTTTTCAGAATTTAAATAAATATATATATATTTAGTCTTATAATTTCAAATACTGAAAAGGAGGACAAAACTTAGAAAAGGAGGAACTGCCTTCCCTAAAGGAGGACAGTTGGTTACCTTATTAATTAATATAGTTGCAGCTATGTGTGTGTTCAAGAAAGTTGATAAAAATAACTAAATTTAATGTGAAATCGGCCTTTGCTTATTTTTGGATAGTTTCTTAATGATAGGTTCATATTCTGTATTCATTAGTTTAACGCATTTCTCAGACATTCACATATGAAGTGTTATGAGCTCGACTGCATATACAATACGTATGTAGATGAGAAAATTTAATTATAAAGTTGAATTATTAAATTACGAATTAGTTTGACACTGCGAGCTGGTATTTTCCTGTACTATGATTTCAACGAATATGCTCGCCAAGTTTATGACCTACAGTTGGAAATATTTTTATGAATACTTCAAAATATCTAAAGACTCTTTTCAGGTATTTATTATCAATTTGTTTTCTAATCTTTGATTTAAGCTGAATTGAAGATGCGTAATTAAGAGAATTTAAGGTTTAGTTTAGTTATATTAACGTCCCGTTTTGAAGCAACACGAGGGCTATTTTAAGAGAATTTAAGGAAAACTCAACTGCAGGAATTTTTCGAGGGTATTTCTTTCATGTGAAGGTCCAGACTCACAAAAATTTTGTCCATCATTACATACAGAAATGAGATTTTCTGTAGCAGGAAAAATAGTTAGAATATTCAGAAATTATAAAAATTCACATATTAATAGCTATGAAGTGGTATTTCAAATATTTCTTATTTATTCATGACTGCATGAACTTCCAACAGAGTTTAGGTCAGTCATAATGACTGTCTTTATTAATAACTCTCTTTGTAGGGAGAAGTGGAACTTTGACGAATGGTTTGAAATAGAACCTCTCTAAACCACATACTGAATAGCTCTTCTTCTGACCTGGACAACAGATTTAACATGTATTAAGACGATGGTGGATTTTCGTTGGAAGAGATTTTTCAAATCCAGGATTTTGCCACCACTCAACTCCAGATATTTTTTTTTCTAAAAGGAAATTTTGTTTCCTTTCATATATGTAACTCTTAATACTTGTAGTGCATAGAGATGTTATTATAGGCTAATAATCTAGTGCATAGCGATGTTATTATAGGCTAATAATCTAGTGCATAGAGATGTTATTATCGGTGATTTATTTCATTTAAAAATGTATAAAAATATGATTAACTGATTCATTAATAAATGTTTTATTTTGCATATTATGCTCATAACTTCTGCTGATATTTTTCATTTTTTAAAATATTTTTATTGTAATTACTAATTATACTGATAAGTAATAAGTGAAACTAGTTTTTTAAGCAAGAAGTTGTATCCTATATTTTCTAACTTGACACCAACTAATTGCTCATTTGCTTACCGATGAGTCTGTTCTATATCCAAGTAGTGTGGAATAAAATTGACGTGAATTAAGACGTGAAGCGCCAAGCAACTATGACGTCAGACCCGTTTCGCGTCAAAATGGATTGTTTTTCCCGCGTTTTATGAGAGGCGAACTTTGATTGCAAATTTAAAAAAAAGAACAAAACTGTCTAGAATTTTTTTAATGTTATTGTTTGTTTCGAAGCATTTTAAATCGATTTAAAAAATAAAAAAAAAAAAAAAATGCTGAAGTTCCCCATTGCTGACAATTGCTTTTTCCTTCCCCTGTTCCAAAAAATCCAGTTTGGCTTACATGTGAATTGCCTGCTTAAGCAAACAGTTTGCCCAGGGTTCGATTTCGCGTCCGTTTTTTTTTCCTTCTTTCAAAATATTTTTTGAAATTAGTATTGAATTAAATTGCAAATTTTAAACGTCTTTTATTAAAATATTAATCATTTTTAAGCATTAAATAATTTTTAATTCATATGATATCTGAATTGTAGTCATAATTTAATTCTTAAACAATTAAATAATCATAAAACAAATTTAATGTTGTTAAGTAACATATATAACTAGCAGATTACCTGGCGTTGCCCGGTCATTTTCTTATCAAAACCTTGTGAGGGAGAGGAAAAAGAAAATTATAAAAAAAACTGCGAGTACTTTGTTATATATGTGATTTATAAACCACACCCGCAGTTAATATGTTATCTTAAAGTATAGAAGGGGTAATCTAATTATACATAGCAAATGTGAAACAGAAGCGCGAGTCAAAGTGCGTGATCAGCAGCCAACGTGTGAAAATATAATACATATAGCAAGAATATGAGGTTTACATTATAAAACAATATAATCATACTTGTATCTCAAAGTATTTGTTTTCCTGGTAGAAAATCGAAAATGTCTTGTGATGCGATTATCTTCAAATACATGACAACAAATAGTATGCTTAGAAAAAACGATTTTATATAAAATCATCCCGAAGTCAGCACAATATACGATTTAGTTACCGTAAGAACATTGGAATTATTTTCATCTTTATCACTCTCACAAAAAAATTATTTTAAAATATTAATTGTCATATAACTTAAAAATCTGAAAAATTAAGATATATTTCATTAAGAAAAGTACCGTAAAAATATACTACTACCCAGAAATAAGTAAAAAAAATTCTCAAATGCATAAAGCTTACAGATATATTTTAATATCAAATTCAATATCTAAACAATTTCATATATTTGCTCCTATTTTTTAAACTTGTAAATAATGCAAAAACTATAGATTTAATTGCAAAATAATAGATATTTTATTATATTATATCCTTTTCATTAGATTTTTAAATTTTAACATATGACCTTTCAGAATTTTTCGAATCCATGCATATTAATGCATATGTATCGATTAATTCTACCCTATTCTCTGAGGATAAAATGAAGCATCGACATTTTGATAGCACGAAACTTCTCAGTTCCCTTAAAATAAAGATTAATATCACTTTAGAGTGCATAGTAAATCAGAAAATTCATATCTAATTCAGTTATCTTCCTTTTTGCCAATCTCTTTAGCAATCGTATTTAAATTTTACCAATTCAAATTATAAATTAGTAAGACAGTCGACCTTATATTCATCTTCATAAAAAAAATTTTCATTCAACTTTTTTTTTCTTCGTTTAATAATATTTTAACAACTATTTTTTTTATGGCCATTCTGCGTAAAATAAATTTCAAATAAACAAAAATAATACAGTGAAACCTGTGTATAACAATACTGTTCGTAAATCTACCTTTAGCGATATTTTTTTGGTGACAAATTTGGTACTAAATTTCATCAAAATCGCCCAAGCCGCCGAAATCGCCAAGTGAATCAATCGGCCTATTTTTTACATACATTTTGGAGACTTTTCACCGCCCTCCCCTGAGAAACTGTGTTAGGGCTTATTTAATCCTCCTATACTTCAAGTGGGTTAATGAGGAACATGTGTACCAAATTTCATCGAAATCCCTTTAGCCGTTCGGAAGTGATGCTGGAACAAACGCACATACATTGAGTTATATATATATATATATATAGTGTTACGAAAGTCTTACTGTGGGTGTATGGTGTAAACAGTCCAACACGCAGGATAATGGAGAATGGAGGTTTATTTACAAATATGCAGGAAAACAGGTAGCACAGGTAAAGGAAACAACAGTTCTTGCACAGATTACCAATGTAAATAGACAACAATTCACAGGTAATAACAGTTCAGCATTTTGATATTTAACAACACAAACAGTCAGCAAATAACTAGTAACGACAATAACTGAACTTTCAATAGCGCTCAGCTCACCAGCTTCCTAGCTCGCACTGCGGACGAAGTTCTAAAGTCGTTCCCAATGGATCAACACTACTCCCTCTGATACAGGTGTAGTCCTTATATACTCTCTCCGACAGGCCGTGACGTCACAAGGAGTTTTCTCGTATATTCACGCGTATTCTCTTTCCTGATAGAAATATCGAGAAAAGGGTTGCATTTTCTAAATCATCTATTTGTCGCCAAGGTCGCCACGTTTGTCGCCAAGGTTAGGGGTCCAGACGTGGCTGCTGTCGGTCATCTCATACTTACCCCTGTAAAACTCTCTTCCCAACCATAAGACTCACATTGCTGGGAAGCGACTTTCCATGTTTGTAACAATAGATTACTATTATCATCATATGTCTTTAAAATTTTTGAATGATTCCATTAAAGTAATTACAAAATTTCCGTTCTACCTTTACCGAACCAGTTTTGGTGGGAAAAGAATGTATTTATAATTATTTAACTGTTTAAAAAGGGCGTAACTTTAATTCAAGTATCATATAAATAAACAGTTATTTTTGCATCAAATGATTAATATTTTAAATTAAATATTTAAAGATTGTTAATTTAATTTGAAATTATTAATTTCAAAAATTATTTGCAAAAAATGAAAAATAATAATTTATAAATATAACTTTAATGGTGATAAAGAATAACTAATAATAGTTGATCTCATTAGATAATAATAATAGTTGCTCTCATTAGATAATAATAATAGTTGCTCTTATCATGAAAAAATTTCAAGATGTAACCGCAATGTTTTCCGAGCTCGCCACCTAGCGGCCGTTGGAGGAGACGGCAGTCCATGATCTGGAGTTGACGAGTAAACATGGTGTTCTCCCCCGAGTGATTGTTTATTTTATATGTAATGAAGTGTTTTGTCCGTAATGTTTGTCCCTGTATGTTGTGTCCTTTTGTGTTTAATTAAAAGTATTTAAACGAATCAAGACCCCTTTCTTTGATAGCTATCGTTATCCCTAGCAGGAATAAGATTATGGCGTCCCAGAAAGGTTACAAAGATGATTTTTTTATTTGTAAATTTTTGAAACTTTTCTACATTTATTATTTTAATTTTACATACAAGAACCAGATTGATAATTCTCATAAAAAATATTTTGACATATTGCATAATTAATAAATGGCGTAGGTTTCTTTTAAAGATCTGTTGGAAAATAAACTTCCAATTTTGGACCGTCTTTCTCTGTATTCAAAAGATTAACACTGCTGTTTCTTTCTTGACCAAATCCGTTTCCGTGAAGCTAAAACGGAAATTTTGTAATTGCTCTAATGGAATCATTCAAAAACTTAAATGACATATAATAATAATGATAGTCATTATTCTAATTATTTAACTCCATTAAATTTCTTTTATGATTATTTAACTGTTTAAAAATTAAATTGATACATGAATGACTACAATTCATGTATCATGTGAATAAAAAAATTATTTAATGCTTACAATTGATCAATATTTTAATAAAAAATGTTTATGAATTTTTAATTTAATTAAATATTTATTTCAAAAAATATTTTGAAAAGAAAAAAGCAGACGCGAAAACGAACCCTAGGCAAAATGTTTGCATGCGGTTATAACACTGACCAAGCTATTCGCGCTTCAACAACGGTCACAACTTACTAGTATGCAAGCTATAGCGAAAGTTTGAGGACTATTTTCTCCGAATTGGCTGGCCATTGCGCTTTAACATTTTAGTGAATGAACACTTTAATGGTATACTATTAATATACCAGGTCTCATCCAAATTGAATTTCCCAAGTCGTGTCCTCCCCTTGTTAGTTTAGTTTAATTATATACTAACTGATATACCTGGCGTTCAGTGGCGAATCCAGGGGAGGGGCTATCGAGTTGCAGCCCGCCCCAGAGCTGAACCAAAATTCTTGATTTAATTTAAAATCACTACAACTGTTTGATCTTAATTTTCATTTTAAAAGAATAGTAATAAAATCGTGACAACATTGCTTTCTGACTTGACAGGCTCGAAAATTTTCTTACTTTTCTAGTCATTCAATTTGCACTTGTAGCATTGACGCTGTCGAAAACATTTTTTGGCCAGCTATTTCATTGTATTTTTTATTAAATTATCGAAAGTATTGTAGTGTTCTTTATTATTCTTATTGTCAGGAGAGGAAAGCCTGTAAAGTTAAAGTGTTTTGGTTTACATAAGCCATGAGGTTTGACATTCGTCGCTACGATACAAAATTTTTATGACCTCGCCTCCCCCGACCAGAATCCTGGATTCGCCACTGCTGGCGTTGCTCGGGATCAAAATACTTTCATGTTTAATATTTTAACGTAAAATCTACTTTTGTATAAAATATTATTATACACAAAATCCTTTTATCGTCTGAAGTGGTGTTTTAATTTAAATGAGAATATCAATTGAACCATACGACTTTTAAAAGCCCCCGCTAGCTAATTTTCTCCATAAGTTATAAATATTTTTTATATAAGTATTTCAAATTTTTGTTCACAAATGCTGAGGAATAAGAATGGTTTCAATGAACGTTTTGGGACAATTAATTAAATAGAAAATTTCTCATTAATAAAAAGCATAGAAATAAAGCAATTATCCCAATGAATATAATTGTTAATCGTCTCTGTGAATTGATTTTATTTAAACTTTCCTTTTAGTGTTCCTCCAGAATTCTGTTAACGTGTTCTGGCAACAGTTCTTCATATGTATTCTTGTTTTCAACAATAGAAAATATATTGTTACAAATTGCGTAAGAAATTAATTTTGAAAAATTTATTAAAATGAAAGAAACAAATTGTGGGAAAATGAAATTTGTTTCACTGAAAAGCTAATCTTTTTAAACTTCAAAATGATGTAAATATATTTTTTTGTGACATCACATTTCCGAAAGATTTCGCAGCAAAAATGCCATAATCTTAATTAAAATTTCAATTATTTAAAAATTAAGCAGGGCTTAAAAAAATAAAGGTGGAACAGTTGAAAGTCTCATCGTTGCCAAGAAACGGAACATGTATAAATTTCCATTATTTCAAAAAAATCGCTTGCATCCATACAATTATTTTTTACTTACATTTTTTGAAAAATTAATAAAAATTAAAGAAAAAATTGAATAGAAATGAAATTGGTATCACTGAAAAGGCAAAAATTTGAACCTAAAGATGGTATAAAAATATTTTTTGTGGGATAATTTTTTGCGAAGTTGCTGCGGAAAAACAACAAAATTTAGGTTAATTACTAATTAATTGAATGTTTAATTTACTCTTGCGCTTTGAAAAATTGACAGTAATGAAGGGGGAATTAGCAGAGTTCGAGAAACAGGTTTGATCATCCTTTATTTTAAACACATAGCACGTAGACGTAAGACAAAGACACAGACATAAAGACATTTTACAAGCACAGTTCAAAGTACATTTCTAAGCCTCTTACCGGCTCTCCGTGAAAGGAATCATGGGATATATATATGATGTCACACAGTGACGTATTGCATCATGACATCATCACAATAGCTTGTGATTCGTTTGAATATTGAGTGAGGAGATTGAAGGAAAGTAAACTGCGTATAATTTCCAACAAGTAATCTTTCTCTTGCCTTAAATAAAAAGTGTGCAAAGTTTGGTTGAGTCCAGTAATTTAGGAGGAGATGTGGAACATACACGCATACCTACAATGACTTTCAGTTATATTTATTTGGAATTAAGTTTGTCTATCTGCGAACACGATAACTTAAAAACAGAACAATCTAGACTAATGAAATTTGGTATGAGGTCTTTAAACCAAAGCAATAGATTTCTATCAAATTTTGGGAGAAATCAATTTGTGGGAAGTCTGTCTGTATGAAGGTTTGTGTGCAAATGAACACGATAATTCAATAACGCAACGAAGTAGTCAAATGAAACAGGGTATGCGATCTTAACACAAAAATGACAGATTTGTATCAAATGACAACAGAATCCATGATCTATTGAACGAAATTCTTCTATAGGAAGTCTGTATCTCCGTGTGCATGTAAACGAGATAACTCAGAAACAAAATAAGCTAGATAGATGAAATTTCGCATATGATGTTGCCACCAAATCTGTATCAGATTTTGTAAATCTGTGTCAAATTTTAGACCAAACCTGACAATGAGTTGACTGTTAGTCGGTCTGTCTATTCCTGTGTATGTGAGCTCGCTAACATACATAAAATGGCAATGGATTAGGTAAATGAAATTCGGCATGTGATCTTAAAATTAAATTTGTAGATCTGTATCAGATTTTGGACCATATCGGTCAAAGGGAAGAGCTACTGTTCCAAAATGTCTCATTTCACTATATTACGAAGCAGTGGCGGATTTTGACAACATGATGCCACAGGCACAAAATGTTTTTGAGGCCCCTTCCCCAACCCATTATCGTTAATGCACCGTAGGCTTAGCACTACCATGTATGTCGAATAGATTTTGAGCCCCCTAGGGTCTCGAGGTACGAAAAACAGCCACTGCTACGAAGGTAAACACAAAACAACCATATTGTGGAAGTATACGAGAAAGTCGAGGGGAGAACACTCCCGCTGGTTATCTCAAACAAAGGTTGAATAAGTGCTTAAAAACTCATGCATTTACTGCACAATGAGTAGTGCTATGTGGAGTGGTCAGTGGCGCAGCGGGGGCAGTGGTGTAACTAAGGTGGACAGGCAGGGCAAGCGCCCTAGGCGCCATTACCAGGGGGCGCAAAATTGAGGAATCAAATAGTTACATAAAAGAGAAAAGTACTTCTTTTTTAAAAAAAAAAATCTTATTCCTCAGATTCTTAAGAATTAAAGTGGTTCCAATAAAGTGTGGGAAAACAGAAAAGGGGCCGTCCACAAATGATGTCACGCTTGGAGGGGGTTCTGGAAATTGTGATAGTTTGTGACAGGGGGAGGGAGGGGGTAACAAGAAGTGTGACATCACACATTTTGGTCAAAATAAAAACATTTAAAGTCAGCAGAGTAAATTTTGAAGTTATTTTGAAATTACCAGAAAATGTGGGTATTTTTTTAATCGGGATTAAAACAACTTTCATGTGATTTTTTTTTCTCACTTATATTCTTTTCTTTTCGAAAAATGCATTCAGAGTAGGTTCTGAGAATATGGTAGCAGCAGAAATTCTTCGCCATTAGAAGAAAACCTTCCACTGTCACACTCTTGAAATGTCCAACAAATGATATTTCGCCCCACCTGGGTGAGTGGCAGAACTGATAGTGGCACAAACAAGGTTGATCTTATTGAGGCGGTTTTTTTTAAAAAAATTCAATCTGTTTAAGAGTATTTTGTGTTCATAAAGTAAAGATAAGATTTAAGGCAAAATATATCAAATTCCAAATATTGCTATTGTATATTAATTAGGTTTTTTATTGTAAACCTTAATCTTATTTCATACAAAATAAGTACACATATAATTATTATTATTGTTATGCTCACAAATGTCATTAAAACACATAGTTAAAGTTACACAAGTTTAAAAATAAAATTTGATATATAATCTATAAAGTAGTGCTTTGTTTCTGAACTGCAAGTATATGTCTATGTAATATAGCGTGACATGTGACAAGGGGGGGGAGGGGGTAAAAAATATTGAAAAAACATGTGACATCATTTATGGACAGCCCCAAAGGTGCAGTTATTTTTACCGCCTGGGAACGCTACGTTTCTCAAAACAAATACAAAAACCATTCTGCGGAAAAGTCCTTTTCCAAGATTTGTGTTTCGGTAGCGGGAGAGGGAGTATACTTGACCAGCCTCAGATCGTTTTAGTTAAGGGAACCTGAAAATAATATGTCGATTAACTTCACAGGGTATCTAGAGTTTGTGGTTTACGGTCCCTGTTTCTCACGGTAGGGTTGTAAAATGTTATAGCCTCCGTATTCATACTGTTGCAAAAGTCTTACTGTGGGTGTATGGTGTAAACAGTCCAACACGCAGGATAATGGAGGATGAAGGCTTATTTACAAATATGCAGGAAAACACGTAGCACAGGTACAGGAAACAATAGTTCTTGCACAGATTACCAATGTAAATAGACAACAATTCACAGGTCATAACAGTTCAGCACTTTGATATTTAACAACACAAACAGTCAGCAAATAACTAGTAACGACAATAACTGTACTTTCAATAGCGCTCAGCTCACCAGCTTCCTAGCTCGCACTGCGGACGAAGCTCTAAAGTCGTTCCCAATGGATCAACACTCCTACCGCTCGGCGTCTAACAGCTTACTAGCTCGCACAGCGGATAGAAATCCAAAGACATTCGCGCTCCAAGGCGATCCCAGTCGATCAACAACACCCCGTCATCCAAGCGCTCTCCTTATATAGTCTCCCGCGACAGGCCGTGACGTCACATGGAATTTTCTAGTACATTCAAGGGTATCTTCTCTCCTAATGGAAATATCGAGAAGATTCCAGCACCTTTGAGATCCCATATTTCGTCTCCAAATTCGCCAAATTTGTCGCCAAGTTGGTCGCCAAGGTCGGGGAACCAGATGTGGCTGCTGCTAGTCATCCCATACTTATCCCTGTAAAACTCTCGTCCCAACCATAAGACTCACATTGCTAGGAAGCGACTTTCCATGTTTGTAACAATACTGATTGGCTTATCGGCTTCTTCCGAAGTTCGCGGTAAATAATTAGGATTAAATTCCTACTTTCAAACAGCAGAGTAAAACATGAAAAAATATTTTTACTTGTTTGTAGAAGTGTAAAGGGAATCCATTCCAGGTTGTCAATATTTAGAGTTTCAAGGGATAAAAAATAATGTATATAATTTTTTATTATTATTCGTATTTGTGTGATTTTTTCAGTGTATTAAGTTATTTGTATACATTATATCTTAAGTTTCAACCCTCCGTTAGGCTAGTGAAATTTTGTTACATGATTAGGCGCGTGGAATAAATATGTTCATCATTTTCTCTTCCTTTTTTTCTACAAATATTTTTCTTCTGAGAAAAATATATCACTCCCAAACTAAAGAACAGACATCCAAGTAATGCAAAAAAGAGTAAAAATAATTTTAAGTGAATACTATTTTTAATATTTTTACAGAGATTACAAAAACAGTATAAAAAATCGGAATACTTCTGATTTTAGCATCCTTTAGTATCTTTTCAGAATTTAGTAGCATTAAGTATTATAGAATTTTTGACAATATTTTTGGGTAGTTTTGTCCCTATTTCTTCCAAAATATTACCTTCTACCTTTATTTTAATCGACTTTTGTCCTGTATTGTTTTTTTTTGTCCTGTACTGCTGAATTCTAACATAGGATTTGCTCTCCCCCCCCCCCTCCGCTGAAAGGCGGGTATTGTACAACTCACGCTACTAAAATTTGAAGTATAATAACTATCCACCTGAAATTTTCGTTGGCATCAAGTCGTTACATATTCCTATCGATATTATTTTGTTAGAAAATTACAGAAGCTTTAATAATATAGGTGTTTTAAATGTTGTAAAAAAGAAACATAATCCAATGAAAAGTATTGCTTCAGACATCTTTTTTTTCCCGGCATAGATGATCAAGAACATCAACTCCGTCCAAAACTTTAAAAAATTTTTAAAAAAATCTTTAAATATAATTTACAACGTTAGTGTTTACTGTTGAATGTTCAGACAATCCTTTTTCATTGCTTCATCAAATCTTGAAATCATTTGTTTTTCTTCGGTTGAAAAAGATAATCATTATTTCAGATAAATTTTTAATCAAAAACTTTATTTTATTCTTAAGCTATGAAGTCTTTCTCTCTTTGTTTTATTTTAAGCACAAGGTAATTTTTTTCGGGATCAGATTTATCATGCGATATTTATTAAGTGTATATGAAGTACTTAGAAGATTTCAATAATTTCTAAAGCCAAGGATATTTTAACAGTGCATTTTATAAGGAAAAATTTCATTTGTCCTTATTTTAAAAGTTAAAATATCTGTAGTTATTAATTTAGGTTATTCATTCATGAGATATAAATAATTAAATATAAAATTGTTAATAAGTTAATAAATACAATTATTGTAATAACCATCGGAATCATATGTGACTTTAATGACTAAAAACTCATTTTATTGTATATACATATCAGACATATTTTTAATGCCAAGAAATTGAACTTTTTAGATATGTTACAGCCTATGGGTGCAACAATTTTTTTTCCTGTGTGTGTTACTATGGAAGTTGTTTGACATAACGAAATTAATAAATTAAATTTAATGTGCGAACCAGCTGGTTGCCGAAGATGGCTATATCATATTAGTTCAAAAATGTTTTATGTATTATTATTTCAGTTTAATTGTAATTTCAAACTTCGCACTCCTTGGCATAAAGTGTTTGGTGGTGGGAGATATGCGGATTGTAGTTTTAAAAAGGCGGAGGGGGCGCTATTTTTTGTATTTGCCCTGGGCGCCATTTTATGTAGGTACGCCGCTGAGCGGGGGTGAGTGCCGCCCGGATCATAATACGATTTTTTTCTCCTTTAATCCAAAAGAAAAGTCTTATTGATAAACTGAATATCAGATATTTTTATAAAAAAAATTGTTCTTTTGTTTGGAATGAAATTATATTTTCCAATGAATTCTTCAAAATTGTATATATTTTTGTTCGATTATTCATCATCATTATTTATTTATTCGTTAATATGACTATTTTGTAAGCGAAATTTTAAATGGTACGAGAGAAAAAAGAATTATAGAACAACGTAGTCCAATGTTTACGACGCATACGAACACCTGCCTTAGTTCTTATCTCAGAATCCAATCTTACTTTCCCGCGGACATTTGCTGAAAATTCTTTCTGCTTGCGTTTAGCAGAAAAGGAAACATTTTATTGTATTCTTTTTCCTTCTTCCAGAGTAAAAACGGAAAATTCCATTTAGTGTAATAAAATGGATTAGAGCTTTTTATGTTGCCGTCGTATTCAGTCAGGTTGCTATAAGCTGAGTTGATCGGGGAAGTAAAAGCTGTTTTTTCTTGGTGTTCTAGATATCGACTTGGATCCGCCGATTTAATTTGCTTGTATAAATTAAACGAATGTTTTCTCAAGTGGGTGATGAAATAAATAAATAAATAAAATTAGATGAAAAATTCAAATGAATTGTTTCATATTTTTTGATAATTATTTTTTTATCGTAACTTGATCATTAGAATCAATTTGAATGCTACATATTATCTAAAGACCATTACGATTCAAAATTTTATTATCGAAACAATTTTTTTTCTGATTCTTCAGATTTCAGAAAAAATATAATAAATAAATTTATAAGGAAAATGTTTTTATAAGAAAAATAAATATATGAGAAAAATGTTCTTATAAATTTTCCAAAAGATGATAATTGATTCACATGTCGATGTTGCTTTTAGAATAAAAAAGTAGATGCTAAATTAAAAACTAATTATTTCTAACATAACACATATTTCTAATTTTGGAGATGCAGCAGATAATCTACGAATGAAGGCACTTTTCCAAATAGTCTTTAAAAAACAGTTAAAATGCACTTAGAATTTTTTTAAAAAAATTGTGACATTTTAAATTAAAACAAAGCAAGAAATATTTAGGTACAACCATGAAGAAAAATTTGGATAATGCAATAATTTAATACATAAAAATTTTTAAATTTCGCTTTGAGATTTTTCTGATTTATTTATTTGTTATTCTATGCTAATACAGATTTCTTCAAAAAAATTTCATACCATAAAATTCATTCTTTAAGTCAGCGATTCTCAGCTATTAAATTTTAGGACCAAATTTTCCATTTCAGTTTTAATCAAACACCCTCCAATAAATTTTTAATTTCCAATGAATAAGTTTGAGACAGTTTAAAAATATCTGTAAAGTTACTTTTGTGTGTTTTTCTACCATAAAGGAGACATATCGTTAATGTTTAAAAAGAGAAAGTATCTTCACTTATTTAAATTTCAATACATGATTTTTCGAATATTTTGAGGTTTTCTTAAGTCATTGTCCTCTCACCTTTTGTTTTCTGTGCGCTCTAGAGGTTAAAAATAACTAATTTCACATTGTAAATGAATTTTAGTAATAATCTAAGATGCAGTTTACGACAACAATGGGTTTCCTGAGCATGCGTATTGAAGCAGCATTTCCTTCATCGAAGCATTTATTCAGTGATGAAAGCAACAGCCAATCATTGCCCGAGGGCTTTGTGACGTCAAACCGGAAATCACGCCTTTCAGCTGCTACCACGCGGGAGTGCTAAACAACTGCAGGAGGCACTCCTTCCTCATTCAGCAGTCGTTCTTCGGAATCTTGAGTCGGCGGGTTCGCGTACAGGAGCCTCCTTTGAATTTTATTCCTTTGTTCTCTACAAATGTGCATAAGTCCGTAAAACAAAATGAGACGTTCTCCTCTGAAAAATAAAATAAGTGTGCAAACTGAGCCCAATTATCTTCCTTATTTAATGTTGGGCAATATTGGAGCAGAAGAATTCAGAGCCGCGGAGTGTTTAATAAATTTATCGAACAATAATACGCAACGTACTAATGATTACATGATTCAACGCATGATACAGGATCTAAGTGATGTACAACAAGATCCAGTTCCGAACATTTTAGAAAACGAGGAAATTAACGTTATACAACGGAGAACTGCCACGCCCTCCACACCGGTGAAAACAAAGAATTTTAATGTGAGTGGTGCACCACCACTCACCAAAAAACTGCACAAATGCACCTTTGTAGGCTGCGATAAATCGTACGGGAAAAGTTCTCATTTGAAAGCCCATCATCGGACGCATACAGGTAAATTCGAATTTACTTTGTGTAAAATTGAAATATATTATACTTCCATATATTTGTTCGTAGAAATATAGTAACATACTCTCTCTCAATCATTACCATCAAGCTATTTTTAGTTTCCTAAGTTTAAAAGCTTGAATTATATAAACAATATGTTCTAATATGACTGAAAAGAATACACAATTGTTTCAGAAAATTTTCTAATCGATCATGTTTGGAAATTTGCAGTGCATAATCGAAAATAATACTAAATGGCCATGCTTTTTCAAAATGTGTGCATGCTTTTCAAATAATCATTCATTGAAGGTTTAACGATGATTAGATGTCAAATGATCGAATTCAGTCCAAATTCAGGAATATTTTCTTTTTAGTAAAGCAATCTAATGTGGAGACGATGTAAGTTGCTTGAATTTTGAGTGAATTACAATTTGCATGTATCTTGAAATATGAGGGACATTTACTTCATGCTTGAAATTTCGGAGCCTTTATTATTACATGGCTACTTCGATTGAACCAATTACTTAATTACTGATAGATAATGGAATTTAAATGAAGCTGCATTATTTAAAATGGAGACAACATAATTCCTTGGCATCATTTTTTTTTCTTAACTAAGTCCGTTTTGGTATTATTATGTAAAGAGACTTTTAGGGTTTGCTTTTCAAAATTTATTCCTATGTCTGTGGTATTTATTTTTTAAAAATGTATAAATTAGTCGTAAATCAAAGCTATGCTAAAGAATAATGGAACTGATTTTTAATATGGGTTCTAAACAACTTTTAGAAAAAGAATTAAATTTTTATTTGATTTTCTTTTTCATTTGTTTGCTTTTTACAGGTCTGATTTTATAAATATTTTTTAACTTTATTTTCCCATGGAAGCCTTTTATGAAAAATTAAACAAAAAATAGCATTTCATACAGATTTAGGTAATTTAATTTTATGTTCAATGGAAAAATCATTTATTGTATTAAGTTTCTTGAATCAGTGGTAGTTCTTCTATTTCTTAATTGGGTTCTATTCTTCCTGTATAAATATTCTTATAGTTTTAACTAAACCTAATTAGATTAGCTTGTAAAATATATAAGTGTGCTTGGATTTCATAAGTATAAAGATGGTTTTTCCCATAGCTTGAGCTGTTTTAGCATTTTATATTTCATGTGCTTATGACATTATGCACATTAAAAATAGTGCCAGGTTTATTAGAACTAATGAAACCCTCACATTTTATTCTTGATAATTTTCAGATTTTATTTTGTTGGTTTGGATTTTGAGTTTCTAGCTCATTTGATGAATTAAATTTTGGTTCTGCTTTGAGATAATTTAGAAATTCTTCAAGTCGCAACTTAAAATAAAACTTTATTGTTTGATGTGAAGTCCACTTTAATGGGGCTTTGTAAAAAAGTGCACACTAAGTTCTAAAAACATCATCATTGCAATAAAGTAACAATTAAAATAGAACAGCACAGCAATCGCATGTGTATACATCACATTTTATATTTACATGTTGGATATAATATTACAAATCTAAAATATTAATTTATAATTTTTTTATAAAGGTAATAGTTATGTGTTCATTTAGCACTTGCTTAGCCTTTGTCCCAAGGATCAAAATTCTTAAGTCATATTACATAGATTCTCTAGCCTATATAACTGTAAAGTTTTGACTCTCCTATTTTTGTGGCTCTTTTCTTATTCTAAGTACAGTTTTTAATACACTTAAAATTATTTTGCTGTACAGTAAAACATGTCTAAATGGCCACTCCTGTACAGTGATCACCCTTCTCAGGGGCCACTTTTGTTTGGCAATGAATTTTTAGTCCATAGACAAAATATCCAACAAGTGGGGATTTTGGGGGAAGCTCAAAGACCTTTCATCTTCCTTTTCTAAAAAGTAAAGGGTTAGCGACATATAACATCATATGCACCTAATTAAAAATTTTACGAGGTAAAAATTTTGTTATCTTAACTGCACAGAGGCATAAAAGTTTTCAGGCGAGTATTATACCGACCATGCTCTTTCTTCTCGCAATACCAAAATAACCCTTAGGAACGGTCATTCAAACCCCTTCCGGGTGGGTTGGTCATCTGTTTAGTTTCAATGAAATACATTCCTCTCGTATTTCTGATATTGGACTTTTTATTAAGAGAAAAGGGAGGAAAGAAAGAACAAACATCCAGAAATAAGACTGGAAATCAGATTGAAATTGTGAACTTTGGCTTCTACTGGGCTTGGGCATTCAAAAGTTCATTTTTGCCTTTCAGATGCTGATTCAGACTCTTAACAAAGAAGCTGCTGGTAGGGTTTGCAACTATCAGCAAATGAAGCTTCCAGCTCCACATTCTTTAGGAAAAATAGAAATTATTGCCCATTCTTCAACTACTGATAAATAAATTAGTTTTATTTCTCCAATTAATTTGTTTTGTTGAAGTTATCGCCAAAGAAGCCGAAAGATCCAAATTTAACTCTTAAAAAAATTCAATAAAGTACCTTTGTCTTTAGATGATTCTTAACATTTGCTTTATTAGGAGTAGTGAATAAGGATTTATTTAAATACCTATTTTGTATTTCCAAACAGGAAACCCCTTTAGAGCAGCCACCCTTCCGACAGTGGCATAATTACCGGGGGTATAGAGGTCCCAGGCATCATGGAGATAAAATATTAGTGCGATTATGTCACATTTTTAAAGCAAATGTAACAAACAGGGTGAACAATTATTACAATACTCAGGGCACCATTTGCTCTTGCTAGGGCACTGATGATGATTGGGGGCGAAAAGCTCACATTTTGTCCAGCATCACCTATCCTCGCTACACCACTGCCATCTGTGTGCCCAATTTTACTTGGAATAGAGGATGACTGCTGTAGAGAGATTTCACTACATTAGCAAACATACACAATATTCACTGTATAATGAAAAAATATGATTAATATAGATAGCTGTATTATGTGCTTGCTAGATTAATATGCCCTAACATGATTCAGAACATAATATTAAAAAATGAAGAATTATGATTTAATATATTGCGAAAATGCAGGCTAAGGTAATAAAACCTAACATCACATAAAAAAATGACATGCTGCAAAAAGAATAATTATGATCTATTTAGATAAATTTTATTATTGATCTGTTAACTAATTTGATTAAACCCTAATATTGCATACAAAATTTTAATTAAGCTGTTAAAATGAGTTTATATTTAACCAATAGCTTACGGGATGGAGGAAAACTGAAAAACCTCTTATGATGAGGATTTTGGGGAAGAAACAGGAAAGTTCTATCCCCTTATTTCAAATGATTAAGAGATAAAGTCTGCAGTTTCCCTTGACTGCTCTTAGAGTTCCTATTCGTGTTTACTCTCATTTTGCAATCAAACTGCACATTATACATAGGAAGGGAGGGTGGGAACTAGGCAGTAAAATTGTCCTCTGAGGGATTAGAGCCTACAGATTAGTTAAACAGGAGAAGCGAAATCATAATTTACTGGTATGGCACTTGCACCAATCCTTAAGCATAGGTACAATTTTGCTAGTTCAGTAACTGTACTGCCTATAAGGAAAAGGTTAAACGGTTATAAAGTAGTCCTTGATAAAAATAAATATTAGAATTCAGTATAGCTTCACAGTTATAGCAAGTGCTCATATTGGTAATTAACATGTTTGGATGTTCTAAATGCTATTTTTAAATCGGATCGAAAAGTAAATATTGTTAGCAGTTCTTGAAAATTGGTTACTTAATAATTAAAGATTTAAAATTTATTAAAATGACCAATATTTCTTTATATATTTTAAGCTTTGCATCAGTGTAATGAAAGCCAGTTGTTCAGTGATGACACAAAGAGAAGAAATTTCAGTGAAAAAGAATATCATATTACTTAAAACTCCATTGTTCATCGTGCATAAAAATATATATATGTAAAATATAAGTTGGTTGGAGGTTTAGGGATGTGTTAATGGAGTTTCAATGTTTTAAATCCAATAATCTTTTATTTGAAATCTTCAATGATTCATAATATTGTTGTTAGAGTACTTTAAAATTTCTAGAAGGATTTTAGGCGAGTCTAAACCATATCTATTGTCTCTAAATCTTGTGCATAAAGTGACATGGATCATGAGAAGTGTCCAAATCGAAAAGGGAAAAAGAGAATCACACTCGCAGCTTTTATGCTTTCAAAATTTGTTGGTCCTGGTTTTTTACTAACTAAGCAGCTTTATGAAGTTGTGATGTTGAAAGGGAAAGGCAGTTTTTGTCTCCAGACTGTGAAAGTTTGTCACTAGATTTTGAAAGATGTGGAAGAAACTGAAGGTTTACATGATTCATTGAGTTAATTCATGAAAAGTAGTTTTATTTATGAAAATTAAGTGGCATTATAACGAATTTGTTTTAAAATCACATATAAATTGAATTTATCACATAACTGTCAAGGTTAAAGTGAAAAATCTGGATAGTTGTAATTATAACCAATTAAAAAATCTTGTTCGTATTAATAATAGCTGGTTATTATTAATGATAGTCATGATTAATTGTTAATAATAAATGATTAACCACATTGATCGCAATATCTATAAAAATATTGTTCAGCTGTCAGAAAACCCGTTATTTATCCAGAGGATTTGGCAACATCTATAGCAATTGATGAATCGCATGATTTCACTTTTCGGCCAGACTTAAAAATACAGTGTAGTCACCCAATTGGAATTTCTTTTTGGCAATTATTCACCAAATGTGATAATCTTGAAACTTTTTCCCTTTTGGTGAGCTTTTAAATGGTTGGTGCGATTATGGTGAGCTTTGTGGTAAAACCGCAACATGTTCCCAAGTCTTACCGATACATTTTTAGGATTCTTTCCCTACATCTTTAAAACTCTTAATTACTATTTTTTTTCATTTTTATAATTTTCTTTGTTTCATTTGAATGTTCGATTTGTCTTCTATATACTTGCAAAATCAAGAAACACGCCTTCAAGGCCAACAAATTTATTCTGTACTAATTTAAGTTAAAACATTGAAAGCAAATTAAGCTCAACTATATATGTTTTTTGCTAGGATGACAGTGGCCTCATTGTAGTAAGTGAAGTGAGCAAGGTTTGCATACTAAACCTGGGAGGATTTGTACACAATCCTTCTGGGGGTTGGCGAGTGCTAGCTAGTATATATATATATATATATATATATATAATTATTTAGCCTTTTGCTAATGACTGGGTGCAAGTGCTGCCCATTAAGAATTTATTCATCACATGATGCTTATATTATGATCTTTTATCACCCAGTACTACTAATTTTTTTTTATTTTTTTTTTTGCCCTATTGTATCGTAACAAGTGTAATGGGCTGACTTATTGCTAATGAGAAAAGAATAGGTAACATGACCAACAGTCTAAAAGAATTGGGTATCATGTGCTTTCCTGTTTCACTTCTAAAGTCTCCATCTTAGGTCTTTTATTTCATTTAACTTGTTAAATCCATTAATTAAAAGAAAATTTTATTTAATGTCATCTCTTTCTCTACATATATAATTCTCTCCCATGTTGAAGATGAATGAATGATTGTTTTTTTAAAAAATCAGTAATTTTATTTAAAACTAATTGAGAAAGTTCGAATGAAATTTCATAGTAGTAATTCTTTTAAATGCATGAAACCTTTCTAGTTATAATGGCAAGTATTATAATAAAATTTATTTTTAAAAAAAATTAACCCTTGGGATTTGCCTCCTTCCGATTAGAAACGGCAACTATTAAAATCAATAGTTTGATTGATGTTACATGGCTTATCATTACACTCGGTGGCCAAGTGGTAAAGTCTTGGCTTAGGGGCCCCGAAGGTTCCGGGTTCAAAACTCGATTCCACTAAAAAAACTGCTGTGTGTGTGGGCCTAGTGCATGTTAAACCTGATGCGATACACAAAATGTCCTCCAACTGGTGTGGTGTAGGAGGTTTTGGCTCGGATATTGTCCTCATCATCTTACCATGGTACAAAATTATGAGGTCCATTCCAAAAATAGCTCCTTGTGCTACTTCAAAACAGGATATTAATATAACTAAATTATCATTACACTTGATTAAATAGCCCTGAATAAGGTCCAAATGCATTTAAAAGTAATCGTGTATTTGAACAGAATCTAGTTTTTATCATGAACATTTCATATTCTGTAATAACAAAACTATTTAAAATAAAATATATTTAAATATAACTTTATTATTCTTTCAGTAGCCTATAACTTACAGTCATAGCTCTTTTTATTGTCATAAGATGTATAGAAAATTGTATTGCATCATCCACTGGCGATTTTGTCACTCACAACTTTGTGTACTATCAACTTAAGTTGTCACTGATTATAATCCCTGCAAGTTACTGTTCAAGAGACTGCTGTGGTGGATTGTACTACTAAAGTTTCAAAGAAGATGATGGTGCAAATTTTCTTTTATGGATCATTTTAGAGCAGTCTGTGTATCCAGTGTCAAATCAAAGAAAAATATTTTTCTATGCGATTTATTTTTTGCATATTTAACACGTTGATTGCCATATGAAACAAGTACGATTCATATCTACTATCTAATTAGATGGTTCGAATCTCGGATGTGAGTCATAGCAGTTAACGTGTTAACATGAATGTTTCATTGGATATTTTTCAGAAAGCAGAGACCCTGATTCCTAGATAAATTCTCTGAGAGCTCTCTTGATTTTTTTTAAAGTTAAATGTTTTCATTTAATCTCATACTGCAGTCAACATTATATTTTCAATGTCTTTTCTTTAATTTCACTTAAAGGAAAATTATAACTATTGTTTATATAAAGTTTCCAATTGCCTTTGGAAATGTTAATTAAATAGAGGAAAAGGAAAAAATCTTTTATGTGCTTGAATTAATGATAATTACTTTTATTTGAACAATTTGTTTATTTTATATGAGTTAATTATAAAACTAATTTTTTGATTAACTAACTTTTTGACTTCTTTAATTTGGCTATTTTCCTTTTGATAATGATCCGTTTATTTTTATAACAAATACTCGTATTTTAATCACTTAATGTAATTGATAGGATCAGGTGGGGTAAAATGAGTAAGTTTTTAGCTATTTTCACATACAAAGTTTTGTAGCAATTAAATCATAAAATTTTCCTGTTTTTTCAATTGCATCTTGACATTACGTTATGTAATTTTAACAATTATTTTTTAATTATAAATTAATTAAACTTAGCTTGAATAGCTTTGACTCATTTTACCCCATCCTGGGGTAAAATGGGTCATAATGCAAAATGATGCTTAATGAATATATTTATTAGGACATACATTAAAATAAAAAGGTAGTCTGTTACATATTCTGCTAAACAATACAATATTCAAATTTTAAAGTAGTATTGTTCACGGTTATTGCAAAATGGCTCTTCTAAAACTTTTACAACATCAGTCTTTTCTGCTCTATCAATGTCCTCTTTTTCAGGAAAAACATAAAAATCACCTTTTCTTGATTTGTTTACATACTTCACATGCATATCAGCACCATCAATATGTGTGATTTGACCAATGAATCTTTTCATAGACTTTTTCCTTTATATTCAATAACTACCCATTTTCCAGAAAAAGTTCACTTATTTTCTTGACCATCTTGCAATCGGGTCAATTTGTTGTGGAGTGAGATTTTTTCTGTTCATGTTTTAACTGTGGCAGTTCGAAGTCCATATTTTTCTTTTTCAGCCGTTCCAATTCTTTTAAATGAAGACGTTCAATTACATCAGGTTCTGTCATTACTTCTCCAGCTCTGTGTTGGACTCTTTTCCTTTTCTTTTTAGAATTAATAATAGCAGCTTTAGTGGCACTTGATTGTACAGGTGATAGTTGTTAAATTTACATTGTCTAAATTTAACACTGTTTATATGTAACAATTTAAAATTAAATTTATAGTTTTAATTTAGCAAAATTTGCTGCAGTAGACCTATACAAAAAGGAAAAAAAAAAAAAACATCTAAGCCTAACTATGATCCATTTTACCCCACCTAAAAAATTTGAAATAAAAAAGAAAATATTTAATATTTTTCTTACTTGATTTGCTTGAGATGTTTTCCAAAGCTTCTTTTATGAGAAAATACTTCAAATTTGCACTGTTATTTTAAATATAGGGATTTTCAAAAGTTAGTAAACCATGTGTTTTGCACACCACCATCCACAGCTTGTAAACAATTCTTCTGTTAACATATTCATGAAAATAACTTTTTTGAAAATGAAAAATGTTGCCAACATATTGATAAATAATATTACAAATATTAGTTAAAAAAAAAGCAATTTCAATTTTATTTACATAAAATGACCCATTTTACCCCACCTGACCCTATACATTACGTAGTTTCAAATTTACTAATGATCAACCTTTATTGATAGTATTAGGTGTACAATAAAATTACTTTAGTGTCTCTAATAAGTTAAAAAAGTATTAATTTCTCAGAGATAAAGAAGTTTGCTTTGCTGCATGTTTAACGCTACGAGTAGCTAGCACATCCACATGATAGTCATCCTTAATAAGTTAAACCTGGATGGAAGATATGTCATTTGTATGATTAGCAGGTGATACGAAAGTTTCAATTAAGTCATAAATAATCTATTTGGTGATAATTTAATTTATGCCTCATTTTAAAAGTATTTAATTTTTAGCCATTATCAAGTGATAAAATTTATGTTGCATGTCCTCTTCCACATACATTAAGAGAGGGACAAAACAACTTTTTCCTAGGAGCAAACATATAACAAAGAAGCAACATTTACAGTGTGCAAAATATTAGTTTCCAAACAGGCTTAAGTTATGAACCTTTTCCTTACAAGCGATACAGATGCTGTACCAGTTTCTTTTTTACTAATAGTCTGCTATCATACCATTAAGCCATTAAAATTTCACTTCCCTCATTTCACATATCTGTAATCACCCAGAAGATAGTATTTTTCTCTAGTCCTATTGTGTCATGGTATGTGTAATAGAAAGGTTTATTGTTAATGAGGGAATACAAGAATTGGTAATCACCCATGTGTACTAATTTTATTCCAAAGACTTGGAGGAGAAAAGCACTTTTTTGTTTCTCTTTGAAAATACTTGTCTAAATAAGATCTTAAATTTTGCTGAAGTGCAGTCTAAAAGTTACAGGATAAAGGTCCATATTCCAGTGGCGTTATAGAAGCCCTCTTGTGGCAGTCTCAGGGGGGTACCATTAAAATAAAACCTTTGCCTGCTTATGGCCACTTTTTATGGCCAAATATGATGAGGGGATGAAAAATAATAAAAAGACTAGATGTCATTTACATTTGCTAAGTTGTGGATGAAAACTGGGGGTGGAAAAATCAAATTGTGCCCTAGGCAACCACTTATCCTCACTGCGCTATTGCAATATTTTTGTTGATGGAACACAGTGGACATTTAGATTTATACTAATGTCACGAAGATGACTCTGTAGAAAGTAATGGTTACTTAAAATTAATGCCAATTGGCACTGGAGAAGAAAGCAAGTTGGAATAACACTTGATGTGATGTTTGGTTCTTCATACTTCAAGATTATATTTACATGAGGATGATTAAATGGATTAACTACATCGCCCCTTGTGCAGATTAGATAAATCCTATATTGCAACAGATTTAACATCTACCTGAAAAGTTGCAGCGAAAAAGAAACCTCAACTCATTCTCTCTTTAACCTTTTGCTTATGGGCATTCCAAATGATGTCCTAGATTTTTTTCCCCCTTTGCAGAACGGGACTCGTACAATTATTGTTCAATAAGTTCATCATTAACATTTTCTCACTTGTATGCCTAATCTGTAGCATAATTTGCCATTGCAGCTTATATATTATGATACTTCCTTATCCTGTTGTGTATCGCTACATACCTGATGGCTAGATTAGTTGTTGATCTGGAAAGACAATAAGAATTCCATGGGTGGTTGACAGGAACTACAGATTTTATCTTCCAACTTGCACAGAAATGCTCAGAGGAATTTTAAGAGAAATCATATTGTAATCTAAAAGTTGATCTGAAAAAAATGCTGCCAGCATATCATTGCAGACAAATATTTATTATAAATTTTTTCCTCTGGATTTCATTGGTGGTGTCAATGCAGTGGGTGCTTTTCATTTGAATTTTCTCCTAATATTTGTCGGGAATAAAGAAACTTGCTTAATGGCATCTTTTTCTTGTAATAGCATTTGATTAACTCTACCTGATAAAAATTTGCTTTTTAGCAGTAATTAAGAGTGTAGAAATTAATTTTAAAATTACTTAAAATAATTTGAAATTCTCCAGTACTTGTTATCTTTAAAAATTATTAAATTCATATGTGTTAATTTTCTTGTGGTCTGAATTTCGCATTATTTTACGATTTTGGTAGAGATTATACATTCAGACAAAATAGAACCTCAAATTTATGTATGTACACAATTCCAAATTGAATTGTGAATTCAGCTTTTGCACATTATTGTAATGCCAAAGCATTTTATTTGCTTGGGTCATCGGAAATATTTTAGCATAGCCTAACAAAAGCATGATTTGTTTAAATATTTCAGGAGCAATGTATTTTATAATGTATCTGTAGTAATGAATATGTGTAAGGTAATTTTAGCTGAAGTTAGCAGGATTTTTATTTAGCACAAAAAATTTTGATGTTCGTATTTAATGGAATTGTTGTCTTCCATGTGACCTAGCATGAAAATTTCCATTTCAAGCATCGATTTCTGTCGTATTCGTCCCTATAGGCGTGAATTCTAAACTAAGATTTGTGTGATAAAAAAGAACTTCAAAAGGAAGCAGATGCATTGGAAGAACGTGATGTTTGCAGGGTCAAAATAATTTTCTTATTCTCCAAACTGCTCTTGAGTGCCTTCGGGTGGTCATTCGATCTCCATATCGCGAATAGAAAATTGAGACATGCTAATGTGAACGATCAGTTTGCATTTCCTGATGTCGAAGTGTCATTGCTCCGTTACCAGATCGTTTGCGTTTTTGCGAACACGAAGTAAAACCAACCAATTGTACCAATCGCAAACAATTGCGTAATTCTTTATTCCATTAGGGTTACGGATGTATTATTTAATGTAGAAAATGGGTATTGAAAAAAACATCCAGACAAATTATAGCGTTAAAAGTCTTCAAGTGTTTTGCGTGCGCTTTTATGGCTGGAAGACAACCAGTTTTTGTATTCAACTCATTAGCAAGCATTATTTATGGTTATTATTGCGACTGATATTCAGATTATTAGGTTATAAAAATGTTTCATTGAATGTTTGGGCTATTAAATAAATATAATTATTTTTATTTTGGTTTCGTGTTTTGATTATTCGTTCGTGCGTTGGTATAATTAAGTTTTGGCCTAAGAATCTTTAAAGTTAAATATATCGGGGATTTTTTTTGACAATTAATTATTTAAATTTAATCATTTGTGACCTAACATTTTTTTTACATATCAACGCACCAAAGTATCCATAGTATCTTTAAAATGTTCTTATTGAACTACTGAAAAGATTTAAGAGTAGATTTTACACTATCCGTTTTTGTAAAGTGATTAGATCTTCCGAACTTCCACCA